>JAMPIV010001137.1:600000-765000 GCA_024509875.1 Oreohelix idahoensis
TAGAACTAAAAATGTATAATAATGTGTACTGAAAATAGCATCTATGTGTTGAGAAATAAATTATCAGAAATTAAATAAAACAAAAGTAAACAAATGATGAAATACTAAAAGGAACCAAAAATATTTATATCATCTGAAGTTATGGAATAAAAAACCTACTGAACAGACATCCACATTTTCTGCCGGAGTGCGTAAACATGCACACAATCTTTTCATGTTTTAAAATATTTCTTTTCTTTTTTTTGTAACACAGTAAGTATGAGTATTTAAGACTAAATAAACAAGAAACGGTGGCTGTGGCAATTGACCTAGAGGATGCTTATAATAATGTTGACTTTGCAACTTTGATGGACTGTGTAATGAAATGTGGTGTAAACCCATGGCTAACAAGGTGTATAGCAGCTGCCTTAACTGAGAGAGCAGTTGCATTTCACTTGGGAACATGGACATCAGAACCACTGCACTTTTGCCCAGGATTACCCCAGGGTTCTGCATTATCACCAGCACTGTTTAACATCTATACAGCAAAAATAGCTGCAATCCAACCAACAGGTTAGGATGAACATTGACTTTTGCCGATGACTTGCTCATTTACAGGACTGGCTCACATAGACATGAAATGGTTAAAAGCATACATGAGACACATCAGGCAGTTTCTAAATGGTGAGACAAAACCAGCTCCGAGGTCAATCCCAACAAAGCCTGTGTGCTTTGGTGCTCCTTGAATAATTCCATATTGAAAGCAGATCTTCCAGACATTACTCTCAGTGAACAGAAAATTGAAAGGCAGGACAAGTTGAAATACCTTGGAGTAACATTCAATCGCGGGCTATTGTATATGCACCATGTTGATCACATCATACAGTAGTGCAAGAGAGGTCTGGTGGCCCTAAAAACAATGGCTGCTGTGCACCTGGAGCAGAGACTACTGTTTCTCCTGTATCATCAGCTGGTCTTGTCTATAATCGAGTATGGCCTGGGAATACTCACGCTGTCAATATCACAATGTGAATGACTGGAATGCATTTAAATAAAGGGAGCATATAGTCTAGGTCTGTACGTGAGATACCCCCATTGTGATGATGCGGCACATGCTTGGATTGCTGTCAATTAGATCCAGATATGCGATGGCCCAGGTAAAAGTGCATATGCGAGTAACCACAGACAAAAGGCATCCCCTGCATGGGAACATAGCTGACATCAAAGGAGCAAGAGTAAAGAGGGGGATGTCATGGATGGCGCAGGCAGAGGCGACTATTAGACAGGTGACCACAGTTGAAAATATATTCAAGGGAGAAGAGTGGAGTAAGTCAGATGAGAGCTGGATGAACTACCAGCAAGTCATCATCAGCCTTGGTAGAGAGTGCAGAACTTGGGCCATTTGGGAGAGCAGAGCTGGAAATTGATCAGCTGATAAATGATAATGCTGGGGATGATGATGCCATTATGTACACTGATGGGTCTGTAATCCATGGTAATAAATCAGGGTGGGGCTTCTCTGCTAGAGTAAAGGGCAGAAACGTAGCTGAACAAAGCGGGGCTTACATGATAACAACCTCCAGCATGAGAATGGAGGTAGAGGCAGCTACTGCTGTCTTAAGATGGCTGTCTGAGACTTTATTAACAAAAGCAGTTATTGTATCAGACTCACAATCCATGCTTCAAAAGGTCCAAAATGGATGGCTCCGAGATGAATGGAAAACCTCCATCGCAGCATCGAATCTTCAAGAACTGATGTGGATTTACTGTCTTGGTCATGCAGGGGTACACAGCAATGAAAGAGCTGACAGACTAGCTTCAAGAGCACCCATAGAAGGTGCACTGGACATGGATAAGAGAGAAATACTGAGCGCAATTCATAAACGCCTATTAGAGAATGACAATGCAATTGATGAATCATCAAGGCTAAGACTGCTGGAATTAGGCATCAAACATAAAACCAGCAGGGATGGATGTGTATACAACCAGTGCACAACAGGAACAATTAGTATTCATACCCTTTTACATTTGCCTAGGGAGACTGAGCACCTTTGGGTTTGCTCAGAGTGCAATGACGTCGATTCTGATCAACAATAACAATATTAAAAAGACTAAAAAAATATACAGAGTTTCTAATTAATTTGTGTACAATATGGAACAAATAATTAGGATTACCTACAACTAATTACGTGTATACACTGCTTAGACTACGCTGTCTTGGCCATGTCCATCAAATGGAAGATGGTCGCATCCCTAGAAATATCTTCTACTGACAACTGACAGATGGCAAAAGAACAGTTGTCCAACCGCAGCTGAGGTTCAAAGATGTGTGCAAGAGAGACATGAAGGTACTGGACATAAATCCAGCAACCTAGGATGATGATGCTGCTGATCGCATCAAGTGGCAATGCTCCATATGGTGCCACCTCAGATTGGGTGAAAAGAATCTCTCACAACAAGCAGGAGAGAAAAGAACACGCAGAAAGGAACACCAGGAGCAAAAGCAGCTGAGGCTATCACCTCAGGGGCACATTCCTATAGTCAGTCATGACTGAAGGGGCTAATTCTACTACTGACACAGTATATCCTACTTATAACCCGTTATGTGCATGGATGCATATCTGAAGTCATCCTTATATGACCACCAGCTATACACAATGCTATAGTATGTAAATCTGGATGTGAACCTCTGTGACGCTAATTACACCCTCAACTGACTCTTGAAATCATCCACACACTTCCAAGGATTCCCTCTGTGGTGAAACTATGGACCCAATGATAGGCATTGGGAGCTGAGAAGTGGCTCTGTGTAGGCCGTGACAATTCCTGGGAGAGCCCAGAATTAGAGCATAATATTTTAGCTCTGCATAGCTGGAGAGCCCCCTTGTATGATGTGGAATACACAGTATGACACATGCTTCTTCCTCCTAGTTTGGGACCAGATGGGATGATCCTTTAAAAGCAAGCTGAGCTGGAGACACTGGAGCTCATGACTTCAACTCAACATGTTTTGGAATGGTAGAAAAGCCACAGAAAAAGCTACGATCTACAGTGTAGATAATACCAAGGAGTCTTCAATTTGATACTGGTTGCAAAGGAGTGAGAAGCTCAGCAGTTCTAGTTAAACAGCAACAACAATAACCCATTATATACCGAACAGAGTATTTTGTCCATTAATTTTAAAAAAAAATCCAAAAGCAGAAAGAGAATTCAAATCACTGTTAAAATTGAATAAAAGCTTAGACATAATGCATCTGAAACATATTAAACAAAATTCCAAAAAGCTAATGTAAATATTAGACATAAAACAAAAATTTACTTTAATGCACACTGTGTATCAAGTAAAACCTTCAAATCTAATACATACATTTTCAGGAAGTAAATGAAACTATCTTCAGTAGCAACACTTTCATTTTGGTATATTAATCCTCAAACACTGTAAACTATGTTTACTTACAACTTTCTGTCGACTTGTGTACTTCTCAAAGTCTCTCCGTACAATGTCTGCATAAGCTAATAGCACTTTGTTTACCGTCTGAAAAGAAGCCATTTATTTTCAAAATGTTGGAATCCTTTTGAACATAAACTATACTTTGCTTAACACATTAATTACCGCGAGCCGGTGGGACCGGCTTTTGAAATCCTATCATTTGGACTGGGAGCCGCTCAGAGCGTCGATCTAATTTTAGTAATAAAATGAATTAAAAATGTACTGAAACACTTTCTGATCTGGTTCGAGATTTTAAGTTGCCATCGGAAAACAAATTCCCAAAGCATGTTTGTTGTAGAACACTGGAAAATTGATATTATGTTCATATTTTTAAGCGTTTTGGGTTAGTTACCAAATCGTGTAAAACTGTTTACCGTGGCAACTAGTGATAGGACCACAAAAAATGCTTGTACATCTCGTCTAACGGCTGAAAAGGCCAGAAACTTGTTTCAACAATTGACTGATAGATCTAGCAACGAGGACAAGAGTGAAAACGGCGTTCACATTGATTGAAATAGTGATTTTGATAGAGATGGGGCGAAAGCAGTTATAACTGTGAAAATATTGCAAGTCCTCGGCCATCAGAGGGCCGTTACATAGCAACAACCTCTATTAGAGTTACAAATGGTGTTTATTGTAATAGTACATTCATTTATCTTTAAAATGACGTGTAATTCATAAACATCTGTAAACAATTACGAAAACTACAGCTTACTTTGTGCAAACACCTACAGGATAAAAATGGGGGAAAAAATTTAAATCGGCCACAGTGTGTTTTTCAATTCAGTAGTTAATGTGTTAATAATTATTTGAACAAAGTACCGTAACTTTCTTTTAGACATGCAACACTTTTCCAATAGCTAATTAGTGTTAGTTGAAAAGAGTTAAAAAATAAAAAAAATAGGCAAGTTATCTTAATCACCTAGTCACGCAAGAGAGAGTACTTGAATATTCTTCTGCTTTGATCCTTAGCCGCCGACCGTCAAAGCAGTCAGTGGCCATCACGCCTAGTGGCATCTTGTAGGCAACAACAAATTGATTCCACTTTGCTCGGTCAGCGGCCATCCTTTGTACAGTGCCCCAACTCTGGTTCATTCTTTGCATCTCAGCCTCCACAGTCCTCCGCCAAGTTGTTTTTGGTCGGCCTCTCTTTCGTTTTCCTTCAGGGGTCCAAAGCATAGCTGTTCTTGTGATGGCATCGGGGTCTCTTCTGAGGACATGGCCAACCCAGCTCCAGCGTCTGCCAGCTATGATGGTGTGCATGTCCTCTTGCTTGCTCTGAGTAAGCAGATCTTGGTTGGTGATGGTATTCGGCCAAAAGATTCGGTGAATTTTTCTTAGGCATGTTGTGTGAAAAGAGGACAATTTCGACATTTCCTTCTCTATAACTCTCCAGCATTCCACACCATAGAGAAGCACAGAAAGCCCACAGCTCTGATATAATCTTAATTTTGTGCTTGTCCTGTATTGAGAGGACTTCCAGATGTTGTTTAGGCTAAAAAATGCTGTTCTTGCCTTATTCATTCTGATGTTGATGTCTTTGCCTGCCCCCCCCCCCCCCCCCCCCCCCCCCCCACCCCCCGCCCCCCCCTCTGGTGTTACTATGCATCCTAGGTATGTGAAGGTGTCTGTCTGTACCAGTTGCTGATTCCTTACTGATATGGGCTCAGGGTTGCTCACATTGAGCGTCATGACCTCTGACTTCTTTACATTGATGTTCAAGCCCACCTGCTGGCTAAACTTATTAAGTCTATCCGTTTTTTCCTGGATGTGTTGATGTGAATGTGCTAGTAGTGCAATGTTATCTGCATATTCCAGATCTTCCAATATAGAAAATGTAGTTCATCTTATTCCTCTTGGACTGCCCTCTGTTGTCTGGCGCATCACCCAATCTATAACTGTTAAAAATAGAGTGGTTGATAAGGGGCATCCCTGTCGTACTCCTGTCTTCACCTTAAAGGTTAGGTTGCTCTGCCCAACACTACACGTAAAGTTGGCATAGAGGCTTTTTATGATTGACACTATGCAGCTTGGAATTCCATGAGCCCTCAGTATTTTCCATAAACTGTCCCTATGTATGCTGTCAAAAGCCTTTTCAAAATCAACGAAATTAATGTACAGCTGTCTTTGCCATTCTGAGCACTGCTCTATAATGTTCCTGAGAGTGAATATATGATCTACACATCTTCTGTTCTTTCTAAATCCTGCTTGTTCTTTCCTCAGTTTGTGGTCTACTGCTTTTGAAATTCTCTGTATAATTATCCTGCCTAGTATTTTGCTGGGAACTGAGAGAAGAGTGATTCCTCTCCAATTATTGCAGTCTGCAAGATCTCCCTTCTTGGGCAATTTGACAATTATTCCTTTGTTCCACTCTGATGGTGTTGTCCCCGTTTTCCAGACTTGTGCAAATAGTGGTTCTAATAGTTCTGCTGCTAGCTCAGGGTCTGTCTTAAATAGCTCTGCATTTAAGTTATCATGGCCAGGAGCTTTTCCGTTCTTTAACCCTTTGATTGCTGTGATGATTTCTTCTTTTCGTGGAATGTCTGTATTTACATCTAGATCGTTTTCAGCCCCAGGAACATTCAATTGTGTCTCTGGTGGTTCCTTGTTCAGAGTTTCTCTGAAGTGCTCTGCCCATCTTGTTTCCTGTCCCTCTGCTGTCGTGATGAGATTTCCTTGCTTATCTCTTACTAATGTAATATTGTTTGCACCTCGTTTTCCGCTGATGAATTTAGTTATTTTGTATACTGTGCTTTGTTCATTTCTCAGTGCTGCCTCTTCTGCCTGTCTTGCACGATTGTCTAGGAAATTCCTTTTGTTGGCTCGGGTTTGGCGTTTAACTTTCTTGTCCAGCTGACTGTACTGTTCACTATATAGTTGCTTTAACCTGGGGGACTTCGCTTCTGTTTTCTTTCTTTTCATTTCCTTTCTCAGTGTTATGGTGTTTAATGTTTCTGGTGTTATCCAGTCTTACTTCTTCCTTTCCTGGAATCCCAAGCATGATTTGCTGCTTTCCTTATATATTGTTGAAATGGTGTTGAAATTCTGGTCTATATCATCAGTCAATGTCTTTTCATGACTTTTGGCAAATTGATATCGTTTCTTTATGTCAGCCGCAAAAGCTTTTCTGGTAAGGGGGTCCTTCAATTTGCTGATGTCAAACCTTTTCTGTGTAGGTCCAGCCCTTCTTAGTTTCACTTTCAGTTTGTTGAAATTCTGGTCTATATCATCAGTCAATGTCTTTTCCTGACTTTTGGCAAATTGATATCGTTTCTTTATGTCAGCCGCAAAAGCTTTTCTGGTAAGGGGGTCCTTCAATTTGCTGATGTCAAACCTTTTCTGTGTAGGTCCAGCCCTTCTTAGTTTCACTTTCAGTTTTGCTACTACTAAATGGTGATCACTTCCCACATCTGCACCTCTTCTTACCTTCACATCTTGTAATGCATGTCTCCATCTACCGTTAATCATGATGTGGTCTATCTGGTTTCTGTCCTGACCATTTGGTGATTCCCATGTTAATTTGTGAATTTCTTTATGTGGGAAAAGTGTTCCTCCAATGACCAGGTTGTTAATACTACAGAAACTTATTAATTTATCCCAATTTTCGTTTGCTGTTCCGCTGCCGCATTTCCCCATTACTCTTTCATTATATGTATTGTGTGTACCAGCTTTCGCATTGAGGTCTCCCATTACTATAATAAGATCATATCTAGGTGTGTCTTCCATTTCTTTCTGCAGTTGTTGATAGAATTCATCCTTGACCTCCTCATCGCTGTCATTCGTTGGTGCGTAGCATTGTATTATTGTAGTATTGGTGAATCTACCTCTCAATCTTAATCTTATCAGTCTGTTGTTGATGGGTTTCCATTCCAGTAATGTCCTTTATATTCCTTTCTGTAGAATAATGGCTACACCTTCATTGTGCTGTCCATCCTCTCTTCCAGAGTAAAGTACTGTTTCTCCTGTTGCTGTTTTAACTTTTCCTGCCCCTGTCCATCTGCTCTCGCTTATCCCTAGAATGTGTAACCTATAGTTTCTCATTTCTGCCGTGACCTGTTTTAGTTTACCCGTCTCATTAATTGTCCTGACATTCCAAAATCCTATTCTTGTATTATGTTTTGTGGTCAGGACATCTGTTCTCATGTCAGTGGCTTCCTTTCGGTTTTCACCACTGACAGTCATATGAGCCTCAGACTCCAAATGTCCGTCCCACAGCAAAGTTTGTTTATTCGTTGTTGTTTCCGTAACTTCAATTTTTTTTTTATATAGACAGGGGAGTACTTGAATATACTTTACCATAAAGGAAAATAAACCCTGTGAATAAGAGGCTGTGATGATAATGTTTGATATGTATAGTTCTGATCGAAGAGTCAAGAGGTTTGATTAAATATAACACAGTCAGACTTCAATGTCCAGACATAATTGTCTATGCCACTTTGTAAAGCACTTAATGATGCTTAATAACTAGCTTACACTGCAACATAAATTCTAAAAAACTTTAGATAAAAGTTAAAATTACAATTACTGCCTTAGTCATAAATTTATAGGTTGAAATAAGTAGCATATGATCAAGGGGTACTGTTAAAAGAATATTTAAAGCAATATCAGATGATAAATCAAGGGCACTATTAAATGAAAACATAAATTCAAAGATTACTCTTAACTGAAAAACATTAAAAAAACTTTGATGCTTCAGTGAAGTTAGTCTAGATCTATAAATAAAACAAGCACATAAAATTCACAACCAGCAAACCTTTGCAAATCGTTTCATGTAGTTCCTGACAACTTCAGGATCAGGGCACTCCAGCTTTTTAATGACATCAAAACACTGGTTGAGCTGGGTAAACACATCGACAACTGAAGTAGAAAACAGGGCATGCTCTGAGCTCTTCTGGAACTGCAAAATATATAGCGTAAAAACACATATCAACACACTGACAAGTGCAATAAAGATGAAAATAAGTTAAAAATTAAAAAAAAAAAGTCCTCTGTGCCATTTTTCATGCGCACAAACCAGCACGGAACACCAGTGTTGTTAAATTAAAGGTATCTACTATTTATTTATTGCTAATTTGGATTCTCACAGAAGTATCAGCAGCGACTCTAGTTTCAGGTTGAATAATTTTTATTTATCTTTATGCATTTATCTTAGTTCTCTCATCCTTCCTCTTCTGTTTTTATTCCTTTGTCCCTGACTAAAGCCATCTGCCTGTAACAAAGGCAGTTCTCCGTGTCCTTTTGCCCAGTATGACACATTACCTTTTTTTATTTTAAACATCTACAACACTCTGACCACAAGATAGATTTATATATATATATAATAATAATAATAAATTCTTTATGCACCAAACACGGCGCATAAGGCAGAAACCAGTGCTCTCCAGGTTGTACATTGTGATGCCACTCCTCTTAGCTCTTGCACATTGTTTAATCCCAACGTTCTTCCTTCTCTTATTATTGTTCTTCTGAGTGTTTCTTTGGGTCTTCCTTTTTTCCTCTTACCCTCAGGAACCCAAGTGAGTGCCTGCAATGGTATTCTGTTGTTTTGCATTCGTAGGACATGACCGATATATGACCATCGTCTTTTCCTTATATAGTTGGAGACATATTTCTGCCTAGAGTCTTCTCTTATTTGTCGATTAGTCTTGAATTCTTTCCAACTGATGTTCATGAGTTTTCTAAGACATTTGTTCTTGAATGTATTCAGCTTGTTCTCCAATGATTTTGTTATTTTCCAACTCTCACAGCCGTATGTTAACTCTGAGATAACATTTGAATTAAACAGACGAAGCTTGGTATGTATATTCAATGATCGTAATTTCCAAATGTTAGATAATCTATTGAAGGCGCTAGCTGCCAAAGCAATTCTAGTATGAATTTCTCTTGTTGTGTCACCATCCTGAGTCATTTTACTGCCTAAATAATTGAAACTTTCAACTTTCTGTAGTTTTTCTCCATTCAGGATGATATTAAACGTCTCGTTATATATATATATATATATTTTCTCTAGAGATGCATTTCTGTGTGCATGCCTGTTCAACACATGAATTACATTCAGATATCGGAAATCATAATTAGTATCTAGAATTAGAGACATTATATAATCTAATTATAACCCATCAGAGGTTGAACGGGTTATTTTTTCTTAAACAAAAACATGTCTACTTACTCCATCCTTCCTGTCCCTGTCATAGGCACCGTGAAGGTAATCATTGGACACATCGTCATTTTCGTTGAGCCACTGCATCACAAATGGTTCAAACCACCTAGAAGCAAAAATATCTGATTAATAACTGAATTTTAAGACAATAAATATTTTCATTTAAAAAATTCAGTTTGAAATATTCTCTACACACAGAGTTATTTATCATTACCTTTGACTTATTTGGATTACTACTCAAACTCACTTCTTGATCGTGTGTTGTTTTTCTGAACTTTGTGTTGACGTATGAAATTGGTCCTGTTTTTGTCAACAAAGTGCACATAAACCTTATACTGAGAAGTTATGAAAAATAGCTATTTCATCAAAATAAAATGACCAGCACTTTTATTGGCCCTGGTTTGTTGGTTAAACCAGCCAATAATCAGGATTGCAACCTGCGTTGTTGGGTGAGACTGAAAACAGATGCTGCCCCTGTCACACTAGGATTAGTGTCAAATAAGAAACATAATAAATGTACAAATAATTTTTGTTTCTAGTGTTTCTTAACTTTTGTTACTCCCTCTATGTTGTCTAGTTCTAATGTTTCCATATGTTGTGTTTCGGCTGATGAGATTTTTCACCAAAACAACCACACTCTGTTCACTACATCTGTGCAACTGTCATTCAAACTATTGACATTTTATTTAATCAGAACGTGTGACAGATGGTTCTTTGACTTACCGTGGATACTCTGGAACAGTACCACGATACTGAGGCACATCGGCGATATATTTGGTATAAAGCCACTTCACTTTGAAATGGAGATTCATGTATTCAGAACTTTTACAAGTACGTTCTTCTTCATGTTCTGTAATAAAAAGATGACAATATACTCTATGCTTACCTGTAATTAAGAAAAATATTACAATTGTAAATTTAAGCTGCTTCTGATAAAGATGAATCTTTTAAGTCTATTATCAAAATAAATTTAAGATTTCTTCAAAGTCTACAATGCCATTCTATCAAAGGTTATTTCTTCTTCTTCCTCATTGTCCTGAAAAGGACGTTGGTTGCGTTGTGTTGCTGTGTACAGCAAAGCTGTGATATTTGCGCCTTTCGGCCTGACACATCCGACTTCCGCACGGCATCTTTTGGGACCGGGTTTGCCTTCCCTCTTCGATCCCTACTAAGGTTATTTAAACAGTCTACATATTACAAAATCCTTAAATCAATTTTAAAGACTGAAAGAAATAAAATGAAATGACAATCTCACTTACGCTGTAATGCTATACACAAATCTTGAGAAAACTGGTCCCACATCATATAGGCACTCACTTGTCCCACCACCAGCTCTTGTGGAAACCTGCCAGTTTGAACAGATGAGAGGCCAAAAATGTTAAACAGGTGGGAACACGGGATAACTATAGTAAAACAGTTCATTTTCACTATTTGACAAGTCAAATGAGATGAATTCAACAAAACAAAAATGGAGCTTCAATGGGAGTTTTAAGCAGGAATAAAATCAGCGATGCTAAATAACTGATAAAAACAATTGCAAAATTAAGACTACCAAAGCAACTATACTAAAAACATATGATTCAACAAAACTCATCATGAAGAAGAAAACAAGTGCTTTACAGCAAGTTTTTAAAAGAAAGAGGATCAGGTAAAAAAAATTCTCACAGCATAAAAACAGATTTGATTGTTTTAAAAAAAACATGTACAAAGTGACATTTAAATATAACACCACTGTCAAGAGATAGATTATTATAGGGTAATGATACTTTTATATAATAATATTCCAACATAACAATTTATGTGAAAAAAAAATTTAATTTAGCTGACTGATGAAATGTCTTGCTGCTCCTCTAACCAATATCTTGTTGTTTTTTTCAACCCATCTTATTGCTCTTCCAAACTATTCTACAAAGAAACACCTGATATGATAGGAAACTCTATACAGAGCGATACAGCAGAAGGCAGTCTGATCATCAGAGGGCGTCCCATCGTCGATCAAGTGTTTTGGCCACTTATTCTCCTTTACACTCTAAGGGGGGTGGGCCCACCTGGGTCATGACTCCCAAGTGTCTCAGCCTCCTGTTGTCTTGTGTTAGAAAATGAACCCATTCCACCTTGGTTGCAGCCTTAAAATCCACAATTCTGCCAGCCGGGGCAATTGTGAAAGTAACAAAGTGAAGACAAATTATTGCGGTTGTTCCGCAGCACACCATTGACACACCTGCGTGAAGCCGATGAAGGGTGAAGCCATTATGAGCTGGCAACTGAAATCTAAATGCACCCGACACCTCATATAATACACCGCGGGTTACTTGTAGAGCCGCTGTCCTTTCACCAATACAACGAAAAACTCAGTGTATTGCGAACTTAGAAAAATTTCAATATCAGGGTGTTTCTTATACCACAGGTGGGGCTAGATTTTACTGTCCCGAGTTCCATAGCCCATTGCAGTTGTTCCACAGCCAGCATGATGCCTTTTCCGCAGTTTCACTAAGCCTCTTCAGTGCCCTTGTTCTCGACTGTCCCCTCAGCCCCAACAGTTTCAATAAATCATACACTGACACAGCCATGAGCCCTCTTGCACCCACTTCAACAGCCATGACCTTTGCAGTGAACCCATCATGTCTCAGATCCGTGGCCAGATCACTATACTTTGGCGTTTTGAACGAATGTTGCTCATCCAGTCTGGATTCAAATGGCATGGTCAGTTCGATTAATATAACCTGCAGCGATGATGAAGAATGCAGCACTATATATGGCTGTCTTCAAGATTTTCTGATGCTCTCTGGATATGCACCTCGTCCAGGTAGGTCTCCCGCCATCTACCAGTCATTTGCAAAGTCAAGAAGAGATGGTAAACAATATTGATACAAATGTTATGCTGCCCATTTCAAATCTTAACATGAATCAAATAACAAGGTTATTTAATTTATTCTGAACATAAGCCAGTTTCCTGGCACCATTTAAACATCTCCTGTAGTGTCCCATGTACTGGTTTCACACAATCAGCAATAAAGGCATATAACTTCAGAGTAGAAGCTAATAAGATATGAAAAGTTTTAACAATGAATGATAGCTGGCATCAGTGGAACGTAACTGGAACAGAATTAGTGAAAAACTGTACAGAAGGACAAAGGATAAGCTATTGTAGACACCAATGAGGATAAATCCTAATCAACCAGCAGCACAGACATATAACTTCAGAGCAGAAGTGATCAGAAACAGAGGATGACTAGGAGAAGATAGATTGTGGAGTGACAGGCACCCAATAGAAACACAACATGACAACACATCAGATTCCAAATGTGCACTGGACACAAAAAATACAATTAACCTTCCCTGCTTCAGGGTACAAGCAGTCAGTTAAAAGAGTAAAAAAAGAAAGGAAAGATAAAGAAAATGAACTGTACACAATTTACTTCTACTTCTGAGTAAATGTAAAACAACGTAAAAATAAAAAAACAGTGATATCTGGACTACTCACTGGTTTAGCACTGTTGTGTAGCTATTTTTGTCTTCCTCTATCACAGACACAATAAGTGCTATCAGCTTATGCCAAAAGTGTAAACTTTTGCCACTTGGACCCTCTTGGTCAGCTGCCATCTGTTCATTTGGGTCTGTCTGGAATTCTCGGTTGTACAGTTCAGAGCAGTTGTCAAACAAGAATTTGTATGTTGACTTGATGCAAGCTATAACACAGTCTTTTACTACTGTGCCTGCTCGAGGAGGGCTGGTCAACTCTTGTACCTGGCAAACATAATTGTGTGTTCCTCAATACACAAGTTGATCTCATTCTTTAACTACTATCTTGCTATACCAACCATTTCTGCTGATGTATTCAATATAATCTTGCTATTTTTCAGTATACTGTATGTCCTACCATTTCTTACAACTTTCACTACCAGATTCTTTGTGTGCCTTCATTTCTGTTTTACAGCTTTTAAAACTTTCTTGCTATTTCTCAACTTCATCTTATCCCTCTTCCAGCAACTGTTTCTTTGTTTCTTTAATCAGTCTTGTTGCTCCTGCTCACACTGTCCTACTTTTCTTTTTATCCTTATCTTGCTGCACATCCAACAGTCCTACTCTTTTTTGGAACACTGCCTTGTTGCTCCTCTAACCAATATCTTGCTGTTTTTTTTAACCCATCTTATTGCTCTTCCAAACTCTTCTTTGTTATTTCTTCAACCTAATATTGTTGAGTCAAGGACAATTAGTAAACATATAGGAAAAGCACTAGATGCCGCAAGGATGTGGTTTGACAGAAGAATGTTAAAAATACCATGGGCAGCTATAGAGTAATGAGGATCTCCTGGAGACATCCTTATCACACAGTTTCTTCAACCTTTGTCTTTCTTCAGTCTTGGAGTATTGCTTATTTTAAAATTGTTTTGTTGTTTCTTCAACCACTGAGCTCTTGTAACCAAACTTTTTTTGTCAAGGCAAAAGGAATTATTTTACTTCCATTCCTGGTTTGTATATCCTCACTGTGTGAAAGTAGCAGTAAGATCCCCTTCAGTCATTGCTGACTATGGAAACTAGCTTCTGAGGTGGTGCTTCGGATGGGTGTGAGATTGAGCCTTGTAATATAGAGATCCAGCTGTTGCCCATGCAGCATGTTCCCCGTAGTTGGTTGGTACAAAGGAAAAGTAGCTGATACAGTTTGGCACCAGAACACAAATATATGCTATACCAAATAATTCCCTAATTAGATGATAAGGCATATGGCTACCTTAAGAGAGTCATAAAGCTAATACAATTATTCATATCTCATCTTCTGCTGTAGAACTTATTCATGGTTTACTGCCTCAAATGTATTTTCATTCTTCTTTCTTCCCTTCTCTCTCAACATCCATCACCAGCGCTTTTCTACCACTCTTAGATTTAGCCAAATTATGCCACATACAAGTATAATAAATCCATCATATTTACAAATAAATGCCTTTTGGCAAATGGGCGGCACATTTAATTTTTGCAAAAGAACATGTAAAAATTATTTACCTTCATGCGGAAGAATGTAATGCTTGTAAGTAAATCAACAGTTGACTTCAGATCTTTCATTCTGCCTGGATCTGATGCTGGAAAGTTGTTCTGTAAGATAAACAATAAATAGTTTGGAACTTGGCTTAATAACAACAATAATCAACTGTGAAGAAACCAATCTCACAGAATCCATAACATGTCAGCATTTTGAGACACTGAGATATTGCTAGCACAAGAAGCACCTTTCAAAGATCTTTGTAATTGCAAAAAAAAAAAAAAATTACTAAAATCGAAATATTTAATAAAAGGTCATGTGTTTAATTAAAGATGCCATGTGCAAGATGCCAAATTTAGAGTACACACAATATACAGGTCAGAATCATATTGAGTTTTGTATGAATTGGTCAGTGCTTAGAAATGCACATTATATGTATTTGAGACCACTTTTTAAATAAATGTAACATAAACCACATGACAGCAGACAATAAGATATATTATTTTAAAAAAAGCATGACTTATAATGACCTTTACAGAATAAAAGAAAATGAAATAACAACTATATGAGCATGATTTATCAACAAGAACACTGTAATGTGACCAAAAAAACAACACACACAAAGCATTTTTCATATTCATGAGATCTGTCTATTAGTGTTGTTAGTTTATCACACATCTGCACACTGAGTAAGTGCAACCAAGCTTGACAGTGGCTATGACTTCCTACAGAAGGCATGTTCAGGTTAGTTCTTGACTTAATATAAACCCAGTAGTCACAAAAGCAGAGATTTGAAATCATGAAGTAAAATTTAATCCCAGACTAAAAAAATGCTGTGTCAGATTGGGTCGGTAATGAGTTACTGACGCTCAGATATGGGTAAGATCATTAAACCTCAGTTTTTTTTTTATTATTTAGAGTGCCGACTGGCAGAGCACGGACCTCTCAGGGCAAAAGTGCCTTGCTCCAGTCTACCCAGCTGTAAATGGGTACCTTATGCTGCTCTTGAGTTAGGGAAGGCAAAGGCAGTGAGGAAAGGAACTGGTCACCCTACCTCTTGAAGCTGGACCTAGTATAGTAAAGACTCTAATACTGCACTCCTCTACGGAAGTATCTGCTATGGGACTACTTTTACATTCACCTGTTTTATTATTTGCTCCAAAACTTTATACCTGTTTGATTCTAAGAATGACTTATTTTAAGGGACTGACATTTCACAAGTTATTAACAAGAGATTTAATTTTGTCACTGTACATATGAAAATTAACTGATCCAACAAATAATCACTATGGCGGCATTGACATATTGCAGTTTACTGAACTGGTTCAGTAACACTCACCCTATACATGGATAGATCTATCCGTAAAGAATTGTGAAGCTGGTCCAGCAACTTGACAAATTTTTCTTTCTGCGCAGATAAAAAAAGTTAGAAGACAGCATATATAAACCACTAAGATTTAGAAAACATTCTACACATAATAAAGGCAAGGAAAATACTTTATGTACCACATTTTATTACCACAACCTAAGTTACAGGGCCAATTTTCAATATATCTATATTTCACTAAATGTGGAAAGATTTATATTCAGACAGGAAGGTAATAAAGAAGACGCGGAGAGACCTTGAAAGGATGGCAAAGGACATAAAAGTTTGGCATATATCTGTTTAAAACCTGTGCAACGCAGGGAGCTGACAGATAATGATATAATGTGGGTGATAATGCATGCAAGTGAAACACTACCATAAAATATATGGGCATAAGTTAAATACCAACTATAAGTTAAGTTAAATATTAATATGGCTATACATTAATATTGCCCCGTGTAGTTCCTGGACTGCCATCACCGGTGTCAATACCTTGTCGAGGTATGGCGGCTTGCGTACCCTGATTACCCCCAGAGCTATGCCAGCTGGAGTTTTACTCCTGGAAGGTTCTACCAAGCTGGACAGGTTTGCGCGGGCAGGGGTCAGACTAAAGCAGACACCCTGGTCCTCCAGGTTGGGGGTTTTAGCATAGGGCTGACACCCCTGTCTATGTAAAAAGAAATTAAGTTATGGAAACGACAACAAATGAACAAACTTTGCTGCGGGACAGACATCCGGGGTCTGAGGCTTGTATGACTGTCAGTGGTGAAAGCCGAAAGGAATCCACTGACATAAAAATGGACGTTTTGACCACAAAACATGAATAGGATTTTGGAATGTCAGGACGATGAACGAGACGGGTAAACTAAAACAGGTCACAGCAGAAAAGAGAAACTATAGAATACACATTCTAGGGATAAGCGAGAGCAGATGGACAGGGGCAGGAAAAGTTAAAACAGCAACAGGAGAAACAGTACTTTACTCTGGAAGAGAAGATTGACAGCACAATGAAGGTGTAGCCATTATTCTACAGAAAGGAATATAAAGGACATTACTGGAATGGAAACCCATCAACAACAGACTGATAAGATTAAGATTGAGAGGTAGATTCACCAATACTACAATAATACAATGCTACGCACCAACGAATGACAGCGATGAGGAGGTCAAGGATGAATTCTATCAACAACTGCAGAAAGAAATGGAAGACACACCTAGATATGATCTTATTATAGTAATGGGAGACCTCAATGCGAAAGCTGGTACACACAATACATATAATGAAAGAGTAATGGGGAAATGCGGCAGCGGAACAGCAAACGAAAATGGGGATAAATTATTAAGTTTCTGTAGTATTAACAACCTGGTCATTGGAGGAACACTTTTCCCACATAAAGAAATTCACAAATTAACATGGGAATCACCAAATGGTCAGGACAGAAACCAGATAGACTACATCATGATTAACGGTAAATGGAGACATGCATTACAAGATGTGAAGGTAAGAAGAGGTGCAGATGTGGGAAGTGATCACCATTTAGTAGTAGCAAAACTGAAAGTGAAACTAAGAAGGGCTGGACCTACACAGAAAAGGTTTGACATCAGCAAATTGAAGGACCCCCTTACCAGAAAAGCTTTTGCGGCTGATATAAAGAAGCGATATCAATTTGCCAAAAGTCAGGAAAAGACACTGAAAGATGATATAGACCAGAAAGTCAACACCATTTCAACAATATATAAGGAAAGCAGCAAATCATGCTTGGGATTCCAGGAAAGGAAGAAGCAAGACTGGATAACACCAGAAACATTAAACACCATAACGATGAGAAAGGAAATGAAAAGAAAGAAAACAGAAGCGAAGTTCCCCAGTTTAAAATAACTATATAGCCTACAGTACAGTCAGCTGGACAAGGAAGTTAAACGCCAAACCCGAGCCAACAAAAGGAATTTCCTAGACGATCTTGCAAGACAGGCAGAAGAGGCAGCACTGAGAAATAAACAAAGCACAGTATTCAAAATAATTAAAATCATCAGCAGAAAACGGGATGCAAACAATATTACATTAGTAAGAGATAAGCAAGGAAATCTCATCACGACAGCAGAGGGACAGGAAACAAGATGGGCAGAGCATTTCAGAGAAACTCTGAACAAGGAACCACCAGAGACACAATTGAATGTTCCTGAGACTGAGAATGATCTAGATGTTAATACAGACATTCCACGAAAAGAAGAAATCATCTGAGCAATCAAAGGGTTAAAGAATGGAAAAGCTCCTGGCCATGATAACTTAAATGCAGAGCTATTTAAGACAGACCCTGAGCTAGCAGCAGAACTATTAGAACCACTATTTGCACAAGTCTGGAAAACAGGGACAACACCAACGGAGTGGAATAAAGGAATAATTGTCAAATTGCCCAAGAAGGGAGATCTTGCAGACTGCAATAATTGGAGAGGAATCACTCTTCTCTCAGTTCCCAGCAAAATACTAGGCAGGATAATTATACAGAGAATTTCAAAAGCAGTAGACCACAAACTGAGGAAAGAACAAGCAGGATTTAGAAAGAAGATGTGTAGATCAAATATTTACCCTCAGGAACATTATAGAGCAGTGCTCAGAATGGCAAAGACAGCTGTACATTAATTTCGTTGATTTTGAAAAGGCTTTTGACAGTATACATAGGGACAGTTTATGGAAAATACTGAGGGCTTATGGAATTCCAAGCTGCATAGTGTCAATCATAAAAAGCCTCTATGCCAACTTTACGTGTAGCGTTGGGCAGAGCAACCTAACCTTTAAGGTGAAGACAGGAGTACAACAGGGATGCCCCTTATCAACCACTCCATTTTTAACAGTCATAGATTGGGTGATGCGCCACACAACAGAGGGCAGTCCAAGAGGAATAAGATGGACTACATTTTCTATATTGGAAGATCTGGAATATGCAGATGACATTGCACTACTAGCACATTCACATCAACACATCCAGGAAAAAACGGATAGACTTAATAAGTTTAGCCAGCAGGTGGGCTTGAACATCAATTTAAAGAAGTCAGAGGTCATGACGCTCAATGTGAGTAACCCTGAGCCCATATCAGTAAAGAATCAGCAACTGGTACAGATAGACACCTTCACATACCTAGAATGCATAGTAACACCAGACGGGGGGCAGGCAAAGACATCAACATCAGAATGAATAAGGCAAGAACAGCCTTTTTTAGTCTAAACAACATCTGGAAGTCCTCTCAATACAGGACAAGCACAAAATTAAGATTATATCAGAGCTGTGGGCTTTCTGTGCTTCTCTATGGTGTGGAATGCTGGAGAGTTACAGAGAAGGAAATGTCGAAATTGTCCTCTTTTCACACAACATGCCTAAGAAAAATTCACCGAATCTTTTGGCCGAATACCATCACCAACCAAGATCTGCTTACTCAGAGCAAGCAAGAGGACATGCACACCACCATAGCTGGCAGATGCTGGAGCTGGGTTGGCCATGTCCTCAGAAGAGACCCTGATGCCATCACAAGAACAGCTATGCTATGGACCCCTGAAGGAAAACGAAAGAGAGGCCATCCAAAAACAACTTGGCGGAGGACTGTGGAGGCTGAGATGCAAAGAATGAACCAGAGTTGGGGCACTGTACAAAGGATGGCCACCGACCGAGCAAAGTGGAATCAATTTGTTGTTGCCCTACAAGACGCCACTAAGCATGATGGCCACTGACTGCTTTGACGGTCGGCGGCTAAGGATCAAAGAAGAAGTAGTTCCTGGACGTCTTCAAAGAAACAAATAAAACATTGGACAACAGGGCCCTCGAGCACGTCATTCGAGGCAACTAATATGAGGTTGTAATTGAGGCTGGCAACCTCGTTATGCAAAACAAACTGCCACATAAAGCACCGCTGCAAGATCATGTGACTGCTTCGTGCAGGCTTCATGTAAGAGGACCAGCTGTAGTAATGGCTCCTTGCTCCATAAGCAGCGCAATGGAAAATTATGATGATGATGATACATTAATAATACAGAGCAGTACATTTGTCGTATAAACATGACAAGAACAGTTTACTGAAACATTATCTCAAGGCTAAGTGAAAGTCCACAGCACAAAAATATAACAAGAAACATTAATTATTGACTCACACATTAAACAAGCATTCTGTCATTCCCCTCGCACACTTTCAACAAACATCAGTACATTTTCATTTCACAAGTTCTGATAGTTGCCACCTTTTCCTCATGTAAAAAATTCTACCATCACCACCAATAAAATTAGTATTTGCAGATAAGTAAAACATGAAACTCAAATTAAAAAATTATTTTTTGGAATTACCCCAAAATTTGATGCTGCAAATCTGTCACTGGCAGAAACAGCTGTGGTTGCTGCGGTGTGGGCATAAAAGGCATTTATGTTGGCGAGTAGAGTGCTCATGAGTGCTGGCACTCCAGCACACATATATTTACACGACAGGCAGGAGAAGTGTCTAGAAAACAATAGACGATGAAACCCACATGGATACATGGGCCAGAGTAGGCAGACAGTTTTACATCCAATCATAGATAACAATGCATAATGTATAAAGAAACAGAATTAACATTTTTGCAAAGTAGTTTTAGCTTAATATATTTAAAAAAATTATGTGACAAGTTTTAAATTCTTTGCTGCTTACAAACTTAAATATTATTTATGGGAGCCGCGCTGGTGTAATGGCTTCGGCGTTGTACTGGCGACCAGGTGTTCATGGTTCAAACCCGGGCGTCAGCGTTTGAAGAAATGTTTACGGCCGGAAATTTAAACTGAATAACCTGAACCGCTCCTGTGATAAACCCTCTGCGGATGGGAAGGAGCGAAGCTCCTGACCGGGTTGGAAGGAAAGTCCTCAGGTTCCCCAGCCTCGCAATGACATGTCATTGGGCCGAAGGGCTGAAAGCCCAAGTGCCGCTGGTTAAAAAAAAAAAAAAAAAAAAAAAAAAAAAAAAAAAAAAATATTATTTATGCATTTTTAGATCTCTAACTTTATCCTGGCACTGCACATCCCCCTAAATTGTTTCTTTGCTGGTTACATTTTTAAATTAATGTGGTTTAGAGCGCTAGTCTCTCATGGCAAATGTGCCAGGTTCAATTCACAGTATTGACACTCTACTCTACCCACCTGTAAATGGGTACCTGATTTTGCTCTCACGTTAGGGAAGAAAAAGACAGCAAGGAAGGGAACTGGTCACTCCACTTCTCAATGATGGCAGTATCTGCTTTGGGACTAATAATAATAATAGCCCCTTCAGTCATAACTGACCATGGGTATGCGCCCCTGAGGGGACAGCCTTCAGCTGCTTATTTTCCTGGTGCTCCTTTCGACGTTTTCTCCTCTCTTCTGCTTGTTGTGTGAGCTTCTTTTTGCCCAATCTGAGGTGGCACCGTAAATAGCATTGCCACATGGTGCGATTGGCAGCTTCATCCTCCCACGTTGCTGGATTTATGTCCAGTGCCTTCATGTCTCTCTTGCACACATCTTTGAATCTCAGCTGCGGTCACCCAACTGTTCTTTTGCCATCTGCCAGTTGTCCGTAGAAGATATCTTTTGGGAGGTGACCATCTTCCATGCGGTGGACATGGCCAAGCCAGCGTAGTCTGCATTGTCTAAGCAGTGTATAGATGCTTTGAAGGCCAGCACGTGACAACACCTCGACATTTGTCACTTTATCTTTTCACGAAATGCCAAGGATGTGGCGTAGACACCGTAGATGGAAGGTATTGAGCCTTCTTTCTTGCTTAGCATAGGTTGCCCATGTCTCGCTGCCATACAGAAGTGGGCTGGTGATGCAAGAGTTATATACTGCGGCTTTGGTTTTCGTTGTGAGTTTGGAGTTTCCCC
This sequence comes from Oreohelix idahoensis, assembly GCA_024509875.1. Classification (NCBI taxonomy): domain Eukaryota; kingdom Metazoa; phylum Mollusca; class Gastropoda; order Stylommatophora; family Oreohelicidae; genus Oreohelix; species Oreohelix idahoensis. The sequence continues at coordinate 621,845 of JAMPIV010001137.1, forward strand.
AAACACGCCATGTGAGGCTGGCAAAGGTAGCTGCAGCTTTGCCAATGCGACTGTCAATTTCAGTGTCCAGTGAGAGTTTGTCATTGATGGTAGACCCCAGGTATGTGAAGTGGTGCACCACTGCCAATTCATAGTTATTGATAGTGATAACTGGTGCAGCACTCACATCCTGGCTAAGCACATTTGTTTTCTTTAGACTTATAGTGAGGCCAAAGTCCTTGCATGCTTGTGTGAAGCTCCTGTTGGCTTTGACTGACGATTGCAGCGTAATCAGCGAACAAGTCTCTTATGGTGACCCTTCTGATTTTTGTTTTTGCCTTCAGCCTTGCGAGATTAAACAGACAGCCATCTGACCTAGTGTGAAGGCATATTTCTTCAGTTGCATCTCTGAAAGCATGTTTCAAGAGTAAGGCAAAGAAGATCCCGAAGAGGGTTGGAGCCAGAACGCAGCCTTTTGTAACGCCACTTCGTATGTTAAAGGGCTGTGATGTGCTTCCAGCATACTGGACTGTTCCCTTCATGTCGTCATGGAAAGACTATCATTTCTAGCAATTTAGCAGGGCAGCCTATTTTTACGAGGATTTTGAAGAGTCCATCCCTACTAACCAGATCAAATGCCTTTGTGAAGTCTACAAAGGCGACATATAAAGGCCTTTTCTGCTCATCTTGATTTTTCCTGAAGCTGGAGGAGAGAAAGGATCATGTCTGTTGTAGATCTACCAGCTCGGAATCCACACTGTGACTCTGGATAATATGCGCTCAGCTAACTTGTGTAGTCGCATTAAGATGACTCTGGCAAAAATCTTACCAACAATACTAAGAAGAGAGATGCCTCTGTAGTTATTGCAATCACTTCTGTCTCCGTTACTTTTATACAGTGTTAGAATCTTGGTATGTCTTGAGAAATAGTTGTCTCTTCCCAGCACTGGCACAGCACCCTATACAGGGGATGTAATAGCCTGCTCTTACAGCATTTGATTAAATCAGGAGGAATCCCATCACTGCCTGGTGCTTTTCCAGAGGCCAAGCTATCAATGGCCTTGCTGAGTTCTTCTAATGTTGGTTCAGCATCCAGCTCATCCATAGTTGGCAGACATTTGACAGCATCAAGGGCTGCAGGCATGATGGTATTTTCCTAGCGTAAAGCTCAGAGTAGTGTTCGACCCACCTCTCCATCTGCTTACCCTTATTGGTTAGTTTCTCTCCGCTGATGGTTTTTAGCGGTGCCGTCTTACTCTTTTGGGGACCAAGGGCTTTCTTTATACAGTCATACATTTGTATAATGTTGCCTGTTTGCGCTGCAGTCTGGATGCTCTTGCTGAGCTGGAGCCAATAGTCATTTGCACAGCGTCAAGCAGTTTGTTGAACTTTGCTTCTCGTAGCCTTCAGGATCTGTAGGGATTTAGCACTCGGTGAATGTTTGTATTCATTCGCAGCACTGCGCTTAGCTTTAATGACAGGTGACATCACATCTGATGAAGCATCAAACCAGCCATTTGACTTCGTTGTTTTCTTACCAAAGGTGGCAAGTGCAGTACTTTGAATGGTGTTCCGCAGGTACTCCCAGTTCTCTGTAACAGTATCACCATGCTGATGGCTACTGAGCACTTTCTTGAAGGATGCGGTGCGGTAAATTGAGCGATCATGACATGGTCTGACATCTTGCTGGTATCGATGCGTTTTTTTCCCTTCATGTCTGACACGATGTAGTTTTCTTGGTTGTGCTCTGATTTTGCAGCAAACCAAGGAGTGATATGTATCACAGTCTGCACTATGGTATGAGCGCGTGGAGAGCACAGACCTGAGAAGTGGCCTTCTGATGAGAATCAGATCCAGTTGATGCCAGTGCTTGGATTGTGGGTATCTCCATGACGCCTTATGCTGGGGTTGTCTGAAAGTAGGTGTTGGTCACGCAGAGGTCATGATGGACACACAACTGCAAGAGCCGTAGTCCATTTTCATTCATCTTGCCAATACCAAACCTGCCCAGACATGAAGGCCATGAAACATTATCGGCACCCACTCTAGCATTAAAGTCACCAAGGAGAACAAGCTGTTCTTGCCTAGGTATGCTTTTGATGACTGCTGCTAGATTCTCGTAGAATTCATCTTTAGCTTCTGAGGCAGAAGACAGAATAGGAGCATACACACTGACAAGGGTGATGGGACCTGCACTAGTTTGGAGGCGGAGCGTTAACAGGCGTTCTGATCCATTCTCACCTGGTTCAATCATTTCAGTTAGCGATTTTTTGACCGCAAAACCTACTCATTTTATTAAGGTCTTTCCCTTGCCAATAAAATGTGTAGTCCTTCTCTCTCACCATTCCAGAGCCTAACAGGTGCATTTCCTGAAGTGCATCTATATCCACCTGAAGTCTTTAAACTCGTCATTGATTACGGCTGTCTTTTTTGTGAGTGCAAAATATATACATGGCTCTTTCCAAAATTTCCTCCAATATTGTGGCTCCCAAAGGCCACCTCTTTGAAATATGAATACTGAAATGATAACCTGATAACCAATAACACTTTAAATAAGTCGTTTTCTCAGCAATTAAAATCACAACAATAACGCATGTACAAAACTTCTTTTCTCAGTAACCAGGTCAAAGGCAACAAAATCCTAACTGTGATTTCCCTAACCAATATCCCCAGACAACTATAAATATCCTTGTTTCTAACAAACTATTCCAAACGGCAAAAGAGTTTTAAACAAGTGTTTTATTTAGTAACTATCCACAACAGTCGAAACATGCCTGTCTTTCTACAGCTATATCAGCTCTTGAAAAGCTCTAGTTTGTGCCTCAAAGTGAGATTTGGTAGATTAACCAGTACAGGAAACTTACGTCATAGCCTGGTATATGGACTCTATACCGTAGCGCATGGCAAATTCATCCACCATCTCTTGACCTGGCTCATCATAGTAAACCTTCCAAGATTCGTCAGTCTGAAATAATGTCAGCAAAGATTACATGACACAAACCGCTAATCCTGACAAGCATTGTTAACATTTTGCTTTACTTTAGTTTCTCTTTACAACAGAACTAAAAAAAAAAAAAAAAACAAGAATACTCAACGCTCAAATGTGTAGGTTTACACATATCTGTGGTGTGCACACAAAAACTACTCTCTTACTAACATATGCTCATACTGGCTCACACCTTTAGCATGCTTTTGCCCACTCTCATTCTTCTTTCTCTTAGATCTACCTACCTCACACTCCTTTTCTAAAATTACTATCTCATCTCTTATCTTCTTCCTACTCGTCTTTCTCATACTTTTCCTACTCTTATATACTCTGTTTTTTCTATAATTTATATATATATATCTTTCATTCATTCTCTCTTGTATTCTCAAATATGTACTCTCTTCCCTCTTGTAATCTCTCACACACACAGTCTTCTCTCTTGTTTTCTCACAAACACACTCTCTTTTTTTCTTGTACTTTTACACGCAAATTCCCTTCTCTCTTGAAATCTCACAAACACACTCTCTTCTCTCTTGTATTCTCAAATACATACTCTCTTCTCTCTTGTAGCAAGGCCAATTGCTTACAGCCCCAAAGAAGGTAATGGAAAGATGGAAAAAATATTTCTCAAAGCTCCTTGGCGATGAGCGAGATCAAGCCTCAGAAACGATAAGCACTGTCACAGAGGAGGAAACCAATGGTGGTAAAGATGTAATCAAAATGAAAGAACTGAAAGCAGCACTGGAGAAAATCAAGATGGACAAATCAGCAGGACATGATGGTATAATACCAGAAATGGTTAAGTACATGGGAGTAGCGGTCAACCTATAACTCCTGAAGGTCCTACAGGCAGCCTGGTGCTACACAACCATACCAAAGGGTTGGGAGATTGCCATCATAACACCCATTTTCAAAATGGGTGACAACTGACAATGTGGAAATCATAGAGGCATATCTCTTCTCAGTATCCCTAGTAAAATGTACTCTAGAACCCTGGAGTAGAGACTCAGTGGAGACACAAATGGGTGAGGTCCAATATGGCTTCTGAGCAAACTGAAGCACTCAAGACCTTATCTTCACACTCAGACAGCTGAGTGAAAAGGCCCTTGAGTATAAAAGTGAAATGCATCTTTGTTTCTTGGATCTGAAAAGGCATTTGATAAGGTACCCTGGAGCAAACTATGGGACTGCTTGGCAAAGAAAAGACATTCTAATACCTATGATCCATGCTATACAGAGCTTCTACAAGTCTTGCAGAAATTACGTGAGCACAGCAAACCATAAATCAGAAGAGTTCAGGACCACCACTGGTGTAAGACAGGATGATATTATTCTGTCACCTTGTCTTTTCATACTCCTCATGGATGATGTCATCTAAGCATGTTAGGAGAGGACAAGAAAGTATTCAGTGGGGTACTGGAAGATGAGACACGTTTATATTTCAGAGCTGGCATTTGCCATGGTGTTGCTCTGATTGCTAAATCAGAGGCAAAACTTCAATCCAACCTGCAATTCTGGAAGGAAAAGCTGGAGAAGAGAGGGTTGGTCATCAGCAGATCCAAAACAAAAACCATGGTGATATCATGAGAGGAAAGAAGGCATCAGATTAAGCTCGGAGAACAGGTCCTGGAGCAGATCAACCACATAAAAAAATCTTGGAGCTGTCATAGACTGGAAGGGAGGTATCAAAGAAGAGTTGGCTACCCAAAGAGAGCAGCAGGGAGACTTTTTCAGGCCACAAATCAAGGATTCCTCAGCAAAAGAGAAGTTGGCAAGAAGACGAAGATGGCTGTATACCGCTCATGGATGCGAGTCATGAACAATGTCTACAACCCACAAAAGCCAGCTCCAAACCTCAGAAATGAGGTATCTGAGGAAGGTGGCTGAAGTAACAAGAAGTGACATGGTCTGCTACCAGATATGGCAAGGCCTCAAAACCCAGCCACTGCAGACCCAAGTAGAACAGTCCCAACTAAAATGGTTTGGCCATGTCTGCAGTATGGAAGAAGGTTGGCTACCACGACAAATATGGGAAACTAAGAGCCAGGGATCCAGACCTCCAGGACGACCCAGAGTCCACTGGGAGGACAACATTAGACATTATCTGAAGGACCAAGGACTAGATTTGAACCAGGCTAGGAGCAGACAGCCAATAGGATAGTATGGAGCTCTCTCTTCCAAACCTCTACACCTCTCTGTAGAAGAGGAACAACTAAGTAAGTAAGTAAGTTCTCTCTTGTAAGCTTACACACACACTCTTTTCTCTAATGTACTCTCACAAACACTCTCTTCTCTCATTTACTATCTGTTCTGTCTTTTATTTGTACATAAACTCTCTCTTCTCTCTTGGACTGTCACATTCTCTTCTCTTTTGAACTGTTATGTACACTTTCTTCACTCTTATACTTTCATACTCACTTGTTGTTGATGTTGTTCCCAACCCCATGTGGGTTATAGTTTGGGTACAATTTTCATTATTCTACGTAGCACAGGGTAATTATTATTTCTTCCAGGATTCAATGTGTGATGTGTTTTATTAGGGTATTTTATTTTGTTGCTTCTGCAATTGTATATAGTGCCTGGTGCTGTATTCTGTTCAACATCCTCTTCTCTCTTGTACTCTCACATTTACACTCTCTTCTCTCTTGTACTCTCACATATACCAGCTTATCACTCTGTCGTGAACTCTGTAAAATTCTCTGGTAGTTGACGTCACCATATTGGGGAATCCCCTATGTATTATTGCACTTGACCAGTCAGATTATTTCGATCCACCAATCAGAGAAGAGTTTCCCAAAATCGACAAGAAACATTCAACATGGTGAGATATGGGAATGTTAAAACTGTGTAAAATAGGTTTGAATTAAGTGAATATTTCCAAAACGGCTAATGGGAAAGGATTTATCACAACTTAGGAGCAGATGGAAGACAGGTATGGACTTCTTTGGTTTATCACCCCTTGCCATATTTGCAGAGTAAATGGCAAAATTGCGTGAATTATCGTACATTGAAGGCGTATATAAAAGTAGAGATAAAAAGGAAGAATGCTCGAATTGGAGTCAAACTTTCACACAAAGGAAGCCAAAAGTAAGCTACCACTAAAGGTATATGGGTGAAAGTGATAGGTGAAGTGGATGGACAGAACGGATCCTCGTTATTAGAAAAGCACATCTGCCATATTTTTGCCTCCTTTAGAGAATTTTTCAGTCGACAAAGAATGTGTGACGTATCTGCTCTCCGATACGCCCACAAGTTGAGTCTATATAGTGGTGAGATTTCAAGATCAGGACACACACAAAGAATCCAGCAGTTTACAAGATGAGACAGGTCTGTATTTCAGAGCTGGCATTTGCTGATGATGTTGCCCTGATTGCTAAATCAGAGGCACATCTTCAATCCAACCTGCAAGTCTGGAAGGAAGAGCTGGAGAAGAGAGGGATGATCATAAGCAGTTTGAAAACCAAAACCATGGTGATATCACTAGAGGAAAGAAGACATCAGATAAGGTGGGAGAACAGGTCCTGGAGCAGGTCGACCACTTTAAATACCTTGGAGCTGTCATAGACCGCAAGGGAGGCATCAAAGAAGAGTTGGCTACTCGATAAGCAGCAGCTGGGAGACTTTTTCAAGCCATAAATCAAGGATTCCTCAGCAAAAGAGAAGTTGGTAAGAAGACGAAGATGGCTGTATGCAGCTCCACCTATGTCCCAGTCTTGATGTATGGATGTGAGTCATGGGCAATGACTACAACCCACAAAAGCCAGATCCAAACCTCAGAAATGAGGTATCTGAGGAAGGTGGTTGAAGTAACAAGAAGAGACATGGTCCGCAACCAGTCAAGGCCTAAAAACCCAACCCCTGCAGACCCAAGGAGAACAGTGCCAACTGAGATGGTTTGGCCATGTCTGCAGAATGGGAGAAGATCGGCTACCATGGCAAGCATGGGAAACTAAGAGCCAGGGATCCAGACCTCCAGGACGACCCAAAGTCCGCTGAGAGGACAACATAAGACAATCTTTGAAGGACTGAGGACTAGAATGGAGCCAAGCCAGGAGGAAGACAGCTGATAGAATAGTATGGCGCTCTCTCTTACAAAACTCTACAGCTCACGGTAGAAGAGGAAAGACTAAGTAAGTAAGTATGATTTCAAGATCAGGACACACACAATGAATCCAGCAGTTTACAAGAGCGGACCAGATGTGTGAGAGCGGATACTGCAAAATTCATCTTGACCTAGAGAAACTGCATTAGAACCAGCCTTACCAGGGTCCTGCATATTGTATTCTGAAAGCCTGAGGGTTTGACGTTCAATCTGATGGTGGATCCAACAGTGCATTCTGAAGTATTGTGACAATGGAACACGAAAGAGATTGGACCACTCCTGAGTATCTGGTCTCCACATAGTGATGGTAGTCCAGCATATTGACTGAACTGTGTGTCAATACCAGCTGTACAACAACTGGGTGTAGCTTTGCAGCTCCACAGCCCAGGAATTTCAGAAGATAAGTGCATAACATAAACATTACCACAATTGATATACCAGAATCCGGTGCTAGTTAGATGATGAAAAAGACAGTAAACAAGGACAGTTTTTTTTAGATTGTGTAAACAGCAAATATTTATTGTGTCACTTATTTTGATTAATATAAATTTGTAAATACATTTCCTTGTTTCATTCCAAATACAAAGAAAAGAGAAGATTAACACATTAACTACCGCAAGCCGCTGTCAGCGGCTCACAAAATAAACACATTTGGACCGCAAGCCGCTCAGAGCGCCAATCTAATTTTAGTAATAAAATGAATGAAAAATGTACTGAAACACTTTCTGATCTGGTTCGAGATTTTAAGTTGCCACCGGAAAACAAATTCCCAAAGCATGGTTGTTGTAGAAGACTGGAAAATTGATATTATGTTCATATTTTTCAGCGTTTTGGGTTAGTTACCAAATCGTGTAAAACTGTTTATTGTGGCAACTAGTGATAGGACTACAAAAAATGCGTGTACATCTCGTCTAACGGCTGAATAGGCTAGAAGCGTGTTTCAACAATTGACTGATTGATCTAGCGATGAGGACAAGAGTGAATACGGTGTGCACATTGATTGAAATTGTGATTTTGATAGAGATTGGGCGCAAGCAGTTATAATTGTGAAAATATTGCAAGTCCTTGGCCATCGGAGGGCCGTTAAATAGCAACAAACTCTATTAAAGTTACAAACGGTGTTTATTGTAATAGTACATTTATTTATCTTTAAAATGACGTGTAATTCATAAAAATCTGTAAACAATTACGAAAACTACAGCTTACTTTGTGCAAAGACCTACAGGATGAAAATGGGAAAAAAATTTAATTCGGCCACAGCGTGTTTTTCAAATCGGTAGTTAATGTGTTAAGCAATAAAGTAAATTGATTGATTTTGTTAACTTCTGAAGTTATTAAATCATTTTCAAATTCTGTATTTGTGAATTAATTATTTGGGAGTAATTTATAAAAGCATAGGTGTCGTCGTAGCGGGAAGGCGAGGTAGACTTGATCTATATCACTTTACCATCTGGACAAGAGTACTTAACAGTCTGACTATATCCTATGCCATCCATACACCAGTGCTCATTTCTGAGACTGGGTATGATGTTCCATTTTATCTTGGTGTTTGGATAATGTGGGTCAAGTAACATCTAAGGTAATAATATATAGTTCAGCTGCCAAATGGGAACGACCATAGTAACTCGTCAAATAATTGTAGCTCACTCTTGTTGACAATTCTTGACAATTTACTTACATCTTCTATAACACGTAGCTCCACATGATAAAATGATTCATAGATACACTTGTTCAAACAGGCCAACTACAATGGGCCATCAAAGTTCATTCTTGCAAACCATGGCAGTAAAGGTGCTTTTGTCACCTATCGTCTGGTACAAGTCCGTGATATAATAATATGGTACTCAAGCCTACACTATCGACACGATACTTCTCTTCTTCTTCTTCTTCTTCCATCCTTAGCCATCAACCGGCAAAGCAGTATGTGGCCAGTACGCCTAGTGGCATCTTAGGGCAACAACAAATCGATCAATCTATCGCTGTTTCCACCATGCCTAGTGGCGTCTTTGTGGAACAAAAACAGACCAAACAATCTATCATTGTTTCCGTAATCAGATTGGTTGGCAAGCAGGTGATCAGCCCACTGTGCGAAGTTTTTACGGGATGGGGTAAACAGCCCCATGCCCATACCCTCCTTAGTCGCTTTTTACGACATGCGTGGTAGGGTGCAGTGTTACTATTCTTTGCTCCCCTTTCGGGCCCCGGTAACACACGGGTGACGATACTTCTCTGGTCAGTAATAAATCTCTGACATACATTTAACTCAACACCTTCGTTGTATGCAGACACAGTGGCAGACATAAGAACATCATCAGGAACACACATGAAACGCAGCCTTTCCGGCTGGATACACATCCAAAAGACAACTGTCGTTACTCTGCAAGCGTCTACGTAATTAATTTTATTTGACATCATTTCAATCTAGCGACGTTCGTGTTCAGCACCACGATGGTTCACAATGATGAACACATTGCGGTTCACAAAAAGAGGCGCAACACTGGGGTATTTCAATAGGTCAAGAATACCCTGACTTGATCTATTGTTCATCTCAAATTATCCATCTCGCCACACTCTCTTGTATTTTAATACTACACCTTTTTTCTGTCTTGTACCATAGTTTAAAAAAACAAAACAAAAACAATACAAAAAACACATACATACACACAAAAGGGGGGGGGGGGGGAACTGAACATAACTAACCCCTTTGGCATTTGGTAACTTGACCTCTCCTCCTGCTTGTTCACAAAGGTAATGAAAAAGATTCTGCAGAAAGAACATGATGATAATAGAAACTTGAATTTATATGATGTTAATGATTTTTAAAATATTTAAAGGAAATTTATATGTGAGACAAGCTGAGTGGTAAGCAAAATTACATGGAACTGATATTCAATTACGTTAATCTGAGTGAGTGTCTGAGAAAAATTACTAGCATTGCAGGAATAGAAAGACAAGTGGAGAATAGCAACTGAAAAAAAGCGGCTCAATAATAGAATACTGTCAAAGAAAAGTAGTTAACACAAAAATGAAGTGAGAAAATAAAGAATACTGAGAAAGGTGGCTGAAAGCATATTATTTAACAAATGCAGTGAACGAGAAAATGATGGTGAAAAATAAAGAATTTCATGAACAATAAATAAAAAGAGCTATTGAAATGTAAGCCATTTTCTGAATACAGAAAGAAATAGAAGTGGTTCTGTCACCTGGTTAAAGTGCAACCAGGCCACCCAGTAAACATAGTCTTCTATTCAAGGACAAAGGCCAAACAAATTATTGGGAGATCTGAGAATCCAATGGCTTCTGTGCTGCTCAAACATTTACAAAAAAGTGGCTTCTTTAAGATGTGCACATCTTCTTCTTCTTTTTGCCAGTCACTTCGATTACGGAAACAACAGCAGATGGGTTGATTTGCCATTGCCCTAAAGACGCCAATAGGCGTGATGGGAAACAGTGGCAAAGAAAACCTATCTGCTGTTGCCCTAAGACGCCACTAGGCGTAATGGCCACTGACTGCTTTGACGGTCGGTGGCTAAGGACGGAAGAAGAAGAAGAAGATGTGCAGCTTATTCCACATAAAAATTATTGAAAGGAGAATAGAGCCGCTAAAATATGATTAAAAAAAAGAAACTACTAAACTATCCTTTTAAATGTCAATATCTTTGATTTTTTTTCTCTGCATCTTTGAACCAAATTGTCTACTTTTTTTTCTTTCTTTTGGTAAAGTGTTATATGAACTTAACCAGTTTCTTCCATATGGCAGTATATCCTATGGAACTATCTTTTTCTTTATTACTAATCAATTTTTAATTACATGTTCTAAAACGCATAGCCATTCAAAGTTATTTCTCCTATGTTCAAGCATGAATGTTAAATTGAACAGGCATTATTCTTCTAAGCCTTAAAGCTAGCTACAAGTTCATTTTCTGCAGATTTTTATTATCAATGTTAATGATGGTGTTACTATCATACTTTGACCTCAGACGTAACCCTAATAAAAGGATGCTGACCTCATGAAGGCATGTATACTGTACATGATATGGTGCCACCTTCTCTTCTCCCTTGATCTCAACACTGATGTGAAGCCGAATAGCACCTGACACTGCAGACTTGTCTGTACGTTTTTCTGAGGTCAAAATTAAACCACATAAGTGAACAATGAAAGGTCTCTCAAACACATAATATGTTTAGACTGGCCTTCTCAACTGGAAACCGATTAAAGATTTGTTAACATGTAACATTTCAAAGTGTGTACCTGTTTTACTTAATAATTGAACTCCATTATAAACAATGTGTATAAAATAATTCCACCTGCTTCATCAATCTTTGTGATTACTAATGTTTTGCTTGACATTTGAGTGGCTGAGCAGTTATATTGCCTGCTTCTAGAGGCAAATTGCCAACTTCAAAGCCTAGTAGCATCATCCTCCAGTCTACTCAGCTTTAATTAGGCACCTGACTCTGCTCATGAATTTTTGAAGGCAAAGGAAGTTAGGAAGAGTACCGGTCACCTCACCTCATAAATCTAACACTTCACTACTTTTGTGGCAGCAGCTGCTATGGGTTTACTTATTAATGATTTGGTTACAAATCATTTTGTGCATATTGTTTTAGGTTGTTCATGGGGTCAACCTCATTATGTAAAATAAATTGCTACAGGAACACATGAAATGTTGCAAATCAACTGCAGTGCTAGCCCCATGATCCTTAAGAGCATAAAAAGGCATAGCCCCAAATAGTTCCTGGAGGTCTCTGAGGAGACAAAGAAAGAACAGGACTACTGATGCCTAAGGTATGTTAATGAGGCAACTAATGTGAGGTTGTGCATGAGGCAGCCTCATTATGTAAAACTAATTGCCAGAGAAACCCCCATTGCAAGCATGAATACTTTGTCCTGCACCAGAAAGCCAGCTGAAGTGGTGGCTGCATGCCCCATAGAGAGCAACATGTAAAATTATGATGATGATTATGATAAAGAAGTGATGATGATTTTTATGTCATTCCTAACTTTAAGTAACTTATAGCCTTATAGCATCTGCTACTAAGCAAGAAAAACCAATTAATTTTAACTCCGCAATGAAGTGTTTTTAATTTTCTGAACGCATATAGCTGTAATTGCAAGTCAATCTGAGTAAAGGCTAAACCTGTAATTAGTCCAAATTTAAAACACCTGAGCCTTACCCAAACTATACCAGACATCCATCTCCCCAGACAGGGTTCTGACTTCAATAATAGTCTGACCTAAAAAGTCATCAGATTCCCTGGTCAACTTTTGTCTCAACTTTGACTTGAGATCATTGTCTTCATCCCTAATGAGTAACACAAAAATTGAGAATTTTATTTTTTCATTTATAATCAGATCTGTCATATAAACCTCTACCATGTTACTAACAGCTAAATACAGTAAAAACGTGTGGCTAATGAAGGAAATACAGAAAAATATTAAGAAGTTAATTACTATGTAAATTTCAGGGCCTGATATTGTAAAGCAGTTAACAGGATCACTGTGGTCTACCTAGATCAGCACAAAGGGTGAGTAGGGGTGGATTAAGTGTAGGGCCAGCTACCTCACCATGTAAAATAAATTGCTATAGAAACCATTAATGCTACAGCACAAGAAGTGCCTAGGCACAGGCTCCTGTCAGGTGACCAGCTGCGGTAATGGTCTTATCTTCTGAAAGAGTAAAACAAAAACAAGGAATTGAATTTGTGAGAAACAGTGAGGAAACTGAAGTAGGCAAATTTATTTTAAAAAACTTTTAAAAAATAATATCCCATTAACTAGGAGACATAGAAAAAATACAGCCAGGATAGGGCTATTAAAATTTCATATTAAAACAAAACATAACATTACGAAGTTGGTAAAGTCTGGGAGACAGAAGAAATGCCAGTAGAAAAGAAAGAAGGATATCTGGTCAAACTGCTAAAGAAAGGAGATTTACAAGAGTGCACACATTGCAGGAATAATGTTACTTTCAGTACCAGGAGTTGGGAATAATTGGAAATAACTCTAAAATACAGGTTGATTAAAATGACAGGATATGAAACTTGCGATTGTGCACATGTAAGACGAACAGTGTGGATAAAACAAATACAGAGACATACCAAACTCGCACTTTGATCCTGTCAGAAGAATTGTGACACTCACTGAAACAGATATGATATTAAACCAAGAATGAGTGTGATCAAAATAGCTTACATAATTCTATTTAAATATCTGCATAACAATTCTTAAGTCTGTATATGATGGGAAAAAAGTTGGTTATAATAGACAGATAGAAAAAGTGAGAGAGAAAGACAGGCAGAGAAAAAATGTTACTGCATACAGTTATGTACCATTCCAGCTGTAATAGGTGATCATATCTCTCCACAACTTCGTGTCCAAACTGCTGCTTTTAAATTCTGTTGTTGATTTCTTTCCATGCCATAATGTTTAACTGTCCAGTTCTCTCTTTGTCTTCCTCTATCTCTCTTCAGTCTTTCCTGGTGTCACAGTGTATTTAAACTTTCCTCTTCTCATAACATGCCCAAAGAAAGTGGCTCACTTTCTTCTGATATGAGGGATACACTTCATTTGAATACTGGCCTCTTTCAGAACATTTTCATTACTCTTTTGTAGCTGTCCATGATATTCTTAACATTTTTCTGTATAAATACATCTCTGTGGCCTCCATGAATTTTCTTGCCTGCTCACCAATAGTCTGTAAATTGCTTCCATATGACAGGACTGACTCTATATAAAACTTCTTCTGCTTCATTTGCCCTCATATATTGATATTCATGTCTCTCATTAAGTTAGCAGTCTGCCTCAAGCTTCTCTCACTGCCATAAGGTTCCTTCCTCAAATAGGTTGTGAAGGCCATGTTGTCAATGTGTTTCTCTAATAGAGACAACATTCTTTGGAGACATGTTCTACTGTTTGCTTGTTTTCTCTACATGTACACATGTCTGTATGTCTGAGTTTTACATTTCTGAACAGATTTTATTTGGGTCTGCAGTGGCCGGTTCTCAGTCTGAAAATGATCAGAGCTCTTCTTGGCAAAGAGTAATGTGCTTCTGTTATATCATACTTTTTTTTTTTATTTATTTATTTATTTTTTTTCTTCAAATTCATTATTATTATTAATTTTTTTATTTAATTTAAAAAAACACTTTAATTATGATGATTATTGCAAATGTAATATTACTTTTATAATGATAAATGCCTTAATAATGCTTAAAGTAAATGTGAGGATGAAAGGATATTAGTATACATGATGAGAGAGAGAGGAAGGGCAGAATGTCAGACAGGCCTGCGTGCCCAATTCTTAACCCTTTGAAAATAAAATTCGTTCGTTCGTTCGACTCTGGGTACCCTCCATGTCATTTTTTATAGTTATTTTTAATTGTTGTTTTTCTTTCTTCACATGTTGCCCTGTTTTCAGTTTGAATTTGTTTCCTCCAGCTTCAGCAAGTCTGTCTGCTTCCTAATTTCAAAATATGTTGCCTCGGGCAGGTCTACACTGTACTTTTACTTTGTTAATATACAGCTGGTTTCAGTTAGTGCTTCTGAAAAACACTGTCTAATTAATATTTTTTTACGGTTGCTTAGAGCAGTTATGAATGTTAGGGAATCTTAGAGGAACACCATCATGGCTTTAGGTTTGTCTTTGTTTTCCACATTGATTATAGAAGCTATTGTTAGTGCTTCTGCCTCAGCTCTGAAGAACTCTCTTCCTTACTTCCATTGACAAAGATTTGTTACATAAAATACATTTTATTTTATGGAATGATGCTTTTGCAGGGACTATTCTACTCTTCTATTCTACCACAAAAATATTTATAGAATGTGTGATTCCTATTTACACACAATGGGATTCTTGCTGGTGGTACGGATTTCATGTCTTGTGCTGAGATCCTCCTTGTGTGATCTAAGGTGTAATATAATACATAAATACGAAACCACACATTGTAATATAATGCGAATCTTGACATGTACGACATCCTGTAAATAAACATGGCTACAAACTGAACATGCTTTTACTGAGTGCCTTCTGAAACATGTGTGTGCTTGTGTAGATGACGAGGTAATGCTTATATACATACATCATAACATTACATGGTGGCAGCGGTCAATACCGGACTGACGCAAAACAGCTACACGATAACACGTGAGTACAGTTTAGGCCTATTCGGCTAATTTTCGTCATCGAGGTCAGCCATGGCGGCGAAACACTATCACAACGCACCGCAAATGAGATTCGCCGGTCAAGATGATAAGAGTGAAGCTTTCTTGTTATGGCGCCAACGCATAGATCTATATTCCAAGACTACTGGTCTGGAAGGACAAACCTTAACTCCATATATCCTAGAAGCATTGGACGATGAAGGTTTGAAAATTTACAACAGTTTTGCTAGCGCCATGCCTGTGGAGTCGGCAACAGACCCCGCAGCCATATTGGATGAATTTGAAAAACGTCTAATAATAAAGCACACGAACTTTAGAGCGGCAAGATTAGAACTTCACCACCTGCGACAGAAACCTGGTGAAAGTCTAGATGATTTCTTCACTCGCATCAAGGAGAAAACAAGTGTATGCAAATTTAACAAAGAAGAAGAAAAAGAGCGAATTATTGAACAGATCCTTCTCAGCACACCAATGCCAGAGTTCCAGAAATGGATACTGAGCCAGAGTGATACACTAACTTTACAACAACTTCTGGATGAAGGCAGGAAACACGAGGCACAAGCACTAAACATTAAACAAATTCAGCAAGGTACAGTAACAGCCCAGGTGGATGCAGTAAAAAGCTATAAACCCAAACAAAACAAAGCAACTGGTTCGAAGCAACAAGAAAAAACACAACACAAGCAGAGGTGCTATGTGTAAATGTTGTGGCCTAAACCACATACAAAACCACTGTCCAGCTAAAGACTCTACATGTCATTACTGCAGAAAGAGGGGCCACTGGATAAAATTATGTTTCAAGAGGAAACAAGACAGTGCTCAACACAACCTTCACAGCAGAGAGTCATCAAAACAAACACACTTTATGATGACTGAGGACCTTGACTCCAGTGAAGAAAGTGATCCTTCCACTTTTGATACTGTGAAGATACTAACTTTCAGTAATGAACCAAAGAGAACGCAGGCTTTCTGCAAGGTACAATTCCGAATACCAGGAATTAAAAGGCACAAAGAAAGATATATTCGGTTCAAGATAGACACAGGTGCCCAAGGTAACACTCTACCCTTAAGAATATTCAGACAGATCATGCCTGACAAGGTGGATGAGCAAGGACTTCCCACAAGGGATGTAAAAAGTAGGAGTGGCAGGACAAAGCTAAGAGCTTACAATGGAACAAGTATAGACTGTTTCGGAGCAGTAACACTTGAATGTTTATACAGAGACTCTGAATGGACATCGTCAACATTTTACTTGGTAGATGTTGAAGGACCTGCAATTTTGGGTTTACCAATGTGCGAAAAGCTGAGTGTGGTAACTATTAACAACATTAAAGCTGACAAAAAAGAACATCTTACTCTAAACGTCACTGGAGTAGATGACCTTAAACAGCGATTCCCAGAACAGTTCGACAGAATAGGCAAACTTCCAGGAAAGGCAAGATTCTTTTTAAAAGACAACGCTGAGCCAAAGATAGACCCACCTAGAAAGTATCCTATACATGTTAAACAGAAACTTGCCACAGAACTAGAAAAGATGGTGCAGAATGATGTTATTAGAAAGGTTGAAGAGCATTCTGATTGGTGTAGTAGTATCACAACCGTTCTGAAGCAGGATGGTTCTCTTCGGGTTTGCCTTGACCCAAAACACTTAAACAACAGTCTAAAGCGCTGTCCACACAAAATGCATACAGTGGAAGAGATAACTCACAGATTCCACAATGCCAAATATTTTTCTAAACTAGATGCTGTACACGGATACTGGAGTGTTGAGATAGCAGAGGAAAGTCAACTCCTTACAACTTTTCGAACACCATTCGGCAGATATTGTTTCAAGAGACTCCCATTTGGTTTGAATGTATCACAAGACATCTTTCAACAGAAGATTGACAACATTGTTGAGCAATGTTCTGGTACAGTGGCTATTGCGGATGACATTGTAGTCTGCGGCAGGTCAGAACAAGAACACGACCGTAACTTGATTAACTTGATGCATGTAGCACAGGCCAATGGGCTAACATTCAACAGCAAAAAGTGTACAATTAAGGCAACGGAGATACAATTTTTTGGATTGCTGTACACCCAGAATGGTGTAAAACCAGACCCTAAAAAGGTTGAAGATATTCATGACATGCCAACACCAGCTACAAAGAAGGAACTGCAACAATTCTTAGGTGCTGTCAATTTCCTAGCACAATTCATACCAAATTTGTCAGCTGCTGCAGAACCTTTGCGATCTCTACTACAGAATGAAACTCCGTATGAATGGTCAGAAGACTACCAACACATATTCAACCACTTGAAGACCCTCATATCATCTGATGCATGCTTGAAATACTATGACATGCAAGCACCCACTTTTCTCATGGTTGATTCCAGTCTGAAAGGCCTAGGAGCAGCACTTTTGCAACCAGACAAAAATCCTGAAGGACACTATGCCAAAGAACTTCGTCCTGTAGCTTACGCAAGCAAATCATTAAGTTCTGGTGAAAAGAAACTTGCAAACATTGAAAGAGAAATGCTAGCTGTACGTTTTGGAATCAAACGCTTCCACACATTTCTTTTCAACCGCCCATTTACAATTCTCTCAGATCACAAGCCACTTGAGATGATTCATAAAAAAACCAATAGCTTCAGCACCACCACGACTACAAGCTCTGTTATTGGAAACACAAGGTTATGATTTTAATATTCAGTATATCCCAGGAGAGGATATAGGTCTTGCAGATGCTCTCAGCAGACTACCAAACCCCAACAAGACAGCAGATCTTACCCCAAACATCAAAGTTGATTTTGTCAAGTTTAGCGATAATCGGCTTGAACACATCAGAGAAGACACAATGAGAGATCCTATCCTTAACTCTCTCAAAGAACTGATATACCATGGATGGCCAAGCTCTATCAGGGAAGTTCCAACACACATCCGTCCATACTACTCGATGAGGACGAGTTAAGCATCGAAGATGGTCTGATCCTTAAAGGAGATCGCATTGTTGTACCAGAAACACAACGCGATATCATCCTTAAACAGCTCCATAATAGTCACCTTGGTATTGTGAAGACACAACTGAGAGCAAAGAAAGATGTTTACTGGCCACAGATAAACAAGGACATAGAAACACTATGTAAAAACTGTTCAATTTGCCAAGAACATGCAAATAGGCAGTGCAGAGAACCTCTCATACCATCAGACATACCATTGAGCCCTTGGAGCATTATAGGAACTGATATTTTCTCAATCGACAATAATGACTATCTTATTATTGCTGATTACTACAGCAAATTTCCCATCATTGAGAAACTTCCACAACCCTCACCATCAGCTGTTATTGCAGACATTACAAAGAAGTATTGCAGCATGTTTGGCATCCAAGATGAAATTAGATCAGACAACGGTCCACATTTCTCAGGTCAAGCATACAGAAACTTCACTAAGGACTGGAAGATCAAACACACAACATCATCACCTAGATACCCTAAATCTAATGGTTTCATTGAGAGACAGATACAAACTATCAAGTCAATCATGAAGAAAACAAGAACAGAGGATGTACACCTAGCACTCTTGAGATGGAGAACAACACCGGTAGACAGTAAGATCGACAGTCCAGCAGAACTTATGTTTGATAGAAGAATTAAAGACCTCCTACCATCTAAGGTCCACTTCCGTCCACAACATAGAGACAGCACATATGATCAACTTCAGCATCGTCAGCAAGTTCAGAAATCCAACTATGACAAATGTGCTAAAGACTTACCACCATTATATCCTGGTCAGCATGTGACTACCTACAACCACAACAATGACACATGGTCAAAAGCAACAATCATTTCCAGAAACCCTGAACCCAGGAGCTATACTTTAAGACCAGACAGCAGCAGCAACCTCCTGAGGCGAAACAGAGTGGACATAAGAGAAATCCCACAGAATACAACAGAACAGAGAATTCCCATGCTTTCAACAGACAATGCAGTAACTCCAGACCTTGGTGCCCCACAAAACCAACAAGCGCCAAGGCCGAAATCACAACCAACTCAAGCTAAACCAGATCGGAGCACTGATGGAGTTGTCCGTGTGTAATGAAGATAGTCCTTAAAACTAACCCAAACCATTCTACTGTTCACCTCTGAGATGCATCTTCCATCTAATGTTACTGGCATGCCCAGATATTTGAATCTATTGACTTGTTTCAAATCTGCCCCATTTATTTTGGTGTTAAATTCTGGAAAAGTCATTTTCTTCAAGATTTTTATCTTTGCATTTTGCTGTTTAGGCTAATGTCTTTTTTGTTACTTTCTGTCACTACAGTATTAGCCCAGCATTCTTCCCTGCGATCTCTGAAGAGACAAAGAAAAGAATAGGACTACTGCACACTCAGGCATATACTACAAGGTGACTAATGTAAAGTTGTGCATGAGGCTGGCAGACTTGTAAAACACCATGAAAACACCACAACAAGAGCATAGGAATGCTTGATGCTAGCTTCTTACAAGGGACCATCTGCAGATGGAGCTCTATGCTTCATAAGGAGTGGAAAAGAACATGATAATAATTGTATCAGACATGTTTTGTAACTCTTTTGTGAATTCCTTGTTATAATGTAAACCATGTGATTCATTAATGAAAGTTTTGCTCTATCTATTAAATTTAACCTAACTGTCTTGTTTTATGTAAGAAGGTTTTGTGATGACAGAAATATGGCTGTCTTAGTTTCACAAGTGTAAGCTTTGCTGTACAGTGGGTAAAAAGTGAAAGTGTAATACTAACAAGTAGAATTTCTCATTCCACTCTGGGTTAAGGTCTTGAGGCACTGTCTTGGTTCGCTTCTTGACTTTGCCAACCTGGACGGTCACATATGGGTCACTAGTCCCTGTCTTGTCCTTGCCTGTCAGACCCTGGGCTGATATCACTGTGGGACAGAGCAAGATGAAATTGCATAGAAAACAAACCTAATATACAGATACAGGAGAAACTATTTAAAAAAAAAACTAAAGTGAATGATAATAGACATTGACTGAAAGATCATCTGTCTTAGTAAAACCAAAGGAATCTAGTCAGAGACCTCCTAAACAATGGAATCTTAAATGTATTTATTTGCACAACTATAGGGACCATGTGAGAAATTGTCCAATAATATAACACAGTTAGTACTGTACTCAAACAACTAAATAGATCTTTTTGTGAGATTCTTATCCAATCAAATAGATTGAGTGTGAATAACTATTACACAGATAAAGGTATCTCATGAGAAACACCACCATACAGCCCAAGGGATCTTGTAAGAAATGCCATAACAAAACAAAATGGTTCTTCTCTCAAAATGTGACATGTAAGCTGGTCAATTAGGATAACATTCTAAACAACAAAAGCTACAATGAAAATGGGTTTTAAAATAATATAATTTGTCTGTGAAAATGGGTTTCAGTAAAAAATAATTTGCCACTGAACTGGAGAGAATATCAATAACCAACTAAAAAAAAAAAAAACTGGAAATCTTACCAAAAAATAGAGAACTGGTAATATTATCAAAGAAAGAAAACTGAAAAGATTAGGAAGAGATGATCATGAACAAATAACTGGAGAGAAATGATCTGGCATAACTAGAAAGAGATAATAAAGAAAGGTTACAAGTAATAAAAGAATGCATTTTCAGCTAAGAACTTCAGTGTGTCAAAACACTAAAGATGAAGAAGTAATGATATCAGACTGTAAGTAATAAGAAAATCTCAAGGTGCTGACACATGAGTATCTTCTCATTTCCACAGGTTGGTTACAAAATTTCCACTCTCCTTTCTCCCTTTTTGACTCTGTTGAACAGAAAGGCTTCATGTTAAGAAAAGTGCATACAGCACAGGTTTAAGCAAGCAATTGTGTGATTGTAAAATGCATCTCATATATTTATTTTTACAAGAATATACTAAACAGCACCATACCTGCTTTGTAATTACACTATTCTTTATTAAAAAAAAGAATACATTAATTTATTTTAATAAAATATTATATTTTGTGACATCATTTCAGAAATGGTGCAAAAACTTGTAGCATGTCAACATTTTTTAGACACTGGTGCAACAAGAAATGACTTTTACAGACCTTGCAATAATTAAAATAAATTATTAAAATTTTCAAAATCTGGTTACAGGAATGATAAGTTTAATGATGGCACGTTTTAAATGTCAAATGTTGAGATACTAGAGTTTAAATGTCAGGACTTACTGATTTAGTATTAGTATTTTTTAATATTTTAAAAATATCTAAAATTATTTACAAAATATGTAATCTATATCATCTCACAGAAGAGAATTTAAATTTTATAAACTTAACTATATTCAAAAGCTCTCACAATTCAATTTATCTTCTAACTGGCTATAACTAGGGTTATGACTGGCTATAGATAGGGTTATGAAAACTAAGACATCAGCCAACAGAAATGGAATTCAGTGGACCCTGACTGAATAAAATGACAATTTAGATTTTGCCAATGATCTGGCTGTTTTGTCCTATAAATGTAACCAGCTGCAAGACAAAATTCAATTATCAGATGAGAGGTCACAATAATTACATCTAAAGATACACAGGGAAAAGACTAGGTTATTAGAATAATTGCAGCAAATGGTAGCAAAATTGCACTTACAGTGACATCCTTACAAGAGATTAGGATGGCTATATCCTGGCACCAATAAAGATAAAGCTGGTGAAACAGATAGTGATGTTAAAATAAAAATGCAACAGACAAGAGGAGTTTTCTCGGCACTGGGAAATATGTGGAAATGAAAAGAAATCAGAAAAATATCTTAAACACTCATAAATCTGCATACACAGAACTGAAGGACTGAAATGGCATGAGAAGATCACTGATGTTAAACTGATGACAAGAAGTAGGCACATGCCAGTGGAATAAGAGGTGAGATGCTGGCATTTGATAGGTTACACACTGAGAAAACATGTTCTAGCTTTAACAAAGAAGTCCTTGTTCTGGAATACCCAGGGTAAGAGAGGTAAAAGCCATAGAAAAACACACAAAGAAGGGAACTGGGGAGAGACATGAAAAGGATACAGAAGAAATAGAAAGACCTTGAAAGAATGGCACAGGAGAGGAAAACTTGGCTTGCACTTTTTGAAGGCCTATGCTCCTTAGGAAGCAAGCTCAAGGATAATGAATGAATTTAACAAAAACTAAACAAACAAACTAACAAAGTTATCTTGAAAGTAAATGCATTTAAAATGTCACTTAATTTGAAGTTGATGAAAGTAATGATGAATGCCACTTCCATATATGTTTTGCAGTATATCATTAGCTACAATAAACAAATCAAGAATTCACTAATGACACTACATCACATATAATATAAACAACAACAGCACATTTGAAGAATCATGCATATCACAAAGAGCAAAATATAAACCTGCATCCATCAACTTTCTACAGTGTATATGTGGACCATGTCTTGGGCAGAAAACTGGCTCCTAGTTACTGCCAGATACAACCTACTGCTTGTTTAATTGTTAAGCTCACAAATGACTTAAGGTAAACTGTGATTTAATCGGAGGCATTAGTCTTCTGGACTTCCTGAAATTTTGGACCATGTACGAATTTGAAGTTTTAAACTACACTAGAATCTGGAAGAGTAAGGCTGCATTAGAAACTGGAGGTATCTAACTATTCCAGAATTAGAATATGCCAACTACATTAGAATTATGACATTTCACACTATACTAAAATCTAGATGTTTCAGATTAAAACTACAGGGTGATTGAATAGTCTCTCGCCATTTTTATATTATCACTTGTACCTGCTGGATACACATGAAATAAAAGTGACACCAAGTAAAACCAGCAGGTGAGGGCTATCACCTCAGGGAAGAATTCCCATAGTCAGTTGTGACTGAAGGGGCTACTAGCAAAGGGACAACAAGGAGCAATAACTGCAATTTGACTAATAAGGTTCATTTTTTAAAATTTTTCCCAGAAAGAAAATACAGTAAAATAAAATTTAAACTCACATTTCAAGAGACTGGAAAAAATTGCTGCCAACTTATAAAGTCATGAAAGCGCAGCGGTTAGTGCACTGGCTTCCTAGGTCGGTGGTCCATGGTTTGATCCCCAGATGAGGTGGGATCTTTAAGACCACAAATGGCTCCGGGGTCGATTCAGCCTCATGAATTGGGTACCAGAGCAACTCAGGGGAGGTTAAAGATGGCCAGCATGATGCTGACCACATCATCCCTAGTGTGCCGTATGGTCAAGAAAATATGGGTCTGACATCATATTCTTAATATGCGTCAATGGGCATGTAATGAGATCCTTTACCTTTTTTCTTTCCTTATAAAGTCATGTGTTATACAGCCCAGATCTCACACTGTCTAATGTTAATGTCATACAGCATTTTATACAGCATTCTTGAAATGTGGATATATAGAAGAATGGGGCGTATCTCATGGAAAGAGATGAAAACAAATAAGGAGGTCCTAGAAAATCTAGGTATGAAAAGAGAACTAATGAGGGAGGTTAAAGTTCGGCAGCTAAAATACTTTGGCCACATAAAAAGGCATAACACCTTGCAGAAGACCATAACAGAAGGGAGAGTTGAAGGCAAACGTGCAAGGGGAAGACAGCGCTATAAGTGGGAAGATAACATCAAGAGATGGACAGGAAAGAGTCTATCAGAGTGCACCACCAAGACAAGAGACAGAAGACGTTGGAGATCCATTACAGCCAACCTTCGTTGTGGAGATGGCAACTGATGATGATGATGATTTTATGTAATAAAACAGCACTTTATTGTTTTTATTTTGATGTTTTTTTTCTCATATAAATTAGTCATGAGTAAAGAAACACGTGAGTTTTTTTGGTTTTAAGGACCATCTGCATTGCACAAGGACAACTCTATCAGTGCTCTGATCTTCTCCCTTAGAGCACACAAGGAGGATCTCAGCACAGTGCACCAACTCCATAGCATCGGCGAAGATACCAGTGTGTATATAGGAATCACACATTCATTAAATGTTTTTGTGATGGTTAAGTTTCCTAATCTTTAAATATTGGCAGGGCAGCGGCCATATGGCCTACTCATTACAATTTCCAACTGCTGAGGGATTTGTAATGTGCACAACTTGTATACGGGACCTCCTATTCTTTCGCCCTTATCCAAGAAGGCTAGGCATTCGATCTCACTACTCAGGAGATCGGGGGGGGGGGGAATGGAGAATTACATCTTAGAAACCACTGTTCTGAAAAAATGTCCATCAATTATATTCCCTCTACTGGGAGCAAACCCAGTACCTTTGAATTATAGGTAGATGCCATACCTCTTAGGCTTCCCCCGACCTCCAGAGAAACAAATTTAAAAATAAGGAATGACTTTTCAATCAACCTGTAGAATGTGAAAGTTTCACATTACAATAGAATATGAATTTCAGACAATACTAATGTCAGTATGATATTTGCTTTGCTGAAGTCAAGAAATTGTAAACAACAATAAAGTCTAAAAATGTTTAAACTGCGCTTGAATCTGGAAGCTTCAGATTACACTGAAATATAAACATTTTGACTCAACTAGAATTTGTAACACTAAACCTCGCATTACAATTGGTAAGTTTCAAACTAAACTAGAATCTGGAAGCTTCTACACTGAAATATGGACATTTTGGGCTGAACTAGAATTTGTAACTCTAAACCTAGCACTAAATTTGGTAAGTTTCAGACTACACTAGAATTTAGCAAAGTCAAGCTACTATACTATAGAATCTGTAAGTTTCATACTTTTTTAGGATTAAATACCTTTAATGCAGATATGAGCTGACCACTTTGATGAGCTGTGTTGCATCATATTTTGAGCAGCCATCAAATGGCCATAGTGTGACATGACATCTACACCAAATACATGCCTGCCAAGGACATAAGGCCAAAACATAACACCAAACAACATTAGGAGGTAATGAAAGAAAACTATACAGAGCATTACAACATGAGATAATCTGATTATCAGGAGTTGTTCCCCCGTCAGATATGAGTTTCGGCTGTTGTACTTTTTTTGACGCGGGGGTGGAGTAGGCCCAACTGCATTATGACTCACAGTGTCTTCCGCTTGTTGATTATTTTCTGAATTAGGATTTGAACCCACTCTCTCTTAGTTGCCATTTCTAAAATGGCTATATATTCCTGATTTAATCATTCTGCCAACTTAAGGCGTTTGTGGAAGTAGCAATTTTATTGTATGTAAATTTATTATTCTGAATTTTACAGTTTACTGTGGTTGTTTGGCAGCCAGTAATATACTTTTCCACAGTGTCTCTATGTCTTTTAAGTACCCTTGTTCTTGACTGTTTCTTCAGGCCCAATAGTTTGAGCAGATTTTTATAGTGAGAGCCACCTCTCGCACTTACGTCAACAGCTATGACTTCTGCTGTGATCATCTCATGTCCATGACCAAATCATTATATGTGGCCATTTTGAGAGCATGCTGCTCATCTAATCTGGATTCACTGACCCTTTCAACTCAATCGATATAAGGGTGAGTGCAGCACTGTATCTGGTATCTTTGAAACTTTGTAATCACTTTGGAGTATCTCACTTGCCCATACTGCTACTTCCCATTTATTTGCACCAAAAATAGTCGGTAAGCTAATATTTGTGGGTTTTGAATGTGCTGTGCTGCTCACAGGAAGTATTTATTTGTAATATTGGTTTTGCTATATGCCTTGAACCTTGCCAAGTCTGTTGTAGCATCTGTCTCATTGGAACAGACTTATACCAAGGGAACCATCTTTTGCACTGACATTAACAGCTATGACTTTTGCTGTAATAATCTCATATCCATCACCAAATCATTATATTTTGCTATTCTGAAAGAACGCTGCTCATCAAATCTGTTGTGTCACCTTGTATATAATCCTTGTCCTATCACCACTTTGCAAGCTGAGAGTACATATTCCAGTGTTTGCTGCTCTTGGCATAAGGGACACTGAACATTATCAGATTGCTCCAATTTAAGGTTTGCTGTAGATCATGTTTTGATTAGACAGTGAAGCTGAATTAGAAGCGCCATATGCCCTATGCAGAATTCCTCATAGAGTCCATTGGCTTTGTTGAGCTTGGTCAATAATTTTTCCAGCCTCTTACCATGCCATGCTTCTCTGTGGTTGTTTGGCAGCCAGTAATATGCTTTTCCACAGTGTCTTTAAGTGCCCTTGTTCTTGGCTGTTGCTTCAGGCCCAATTGTTTGAGTATATTTTAGAGATTCTCAGTGAGAGATTCTCAGATTTTCTAAACAACCATATTCCTGTTTGATACTTTAGGCCTCCAGCAAATGATACTATGGTCAAATCTCTGTCTTTTAGTCTAAAGTCATGAAACTGAAACACAAAAGCTATGATGATCACTTCACTACAGGGTAGTAAGCACAACGTCAATACACGATATTAAAAAAAAAATGTGAAGCTAACGTACAATAGTGTGATGGTATGAAACAAAGAAGAAAAAATACTGAAAATTGTATTGAAATAAAAAAACAGTCATGCTCTATTTCTTTTTAATGAATTTTTTTTTAGCAGAAAAAGATGGTTGAGTCTAGTGCATTCATCTGGACATGTCAACATGACTAGGTTTTATAAATTCATAGTTTAGATGAATATAAATGTTATCTAACTTGCAGGGCTACAACAAAAAACAAAACAAAAAACACACACACACACGAACACACAAAGCACACAAGAAATAAAAAAACAGAACAAGTTGAAGCTGGAATATCGTGATGTAGCAGAGACCAGTATCACTTACAAGGGATGCATGATGCACCTTTGGAGCATGCTGTCAAAATTTGATTCTAGACGCAGTATTATCTGACCTGAATTCAAATTTTACTGTTATATTAATCACTTTAATGTTACGGGCAGTGACATTTATTCCTGGTCACCCAAAACTTTGAATCAATCAATCCATCAATCCATCAATACCCTTTAGCTCTCCAATGTGCATAGGCCTTCAACAAACACATGCCAACTCCTCCTGTCATGTGCCATCAGCTCAAGTTCTTTCCATGTCTCCCTCATCATTTTCACTTCTGCCTCCAGTTCTCTTCTCCATGTGTTTTTTGGTCTACCTCTGCCTCTCTTACCCTTACTATGCTATTGATATCTTGTTGATGTATTTCAATGCCATGATGTTAAACTGCCCAGTACATTATCTATTTGTCACCCTTTATCTCTTCTTCCATCAATCTTTCCTATTGTTACAATATAATCTAGTTTTCCCAAATCTCAAAACGTGGCCAGAGAAAGTGGATTGCCTTCTAATATGAGTAATGAGCTTTCTTTGTGCACTGGTCTCTTTTGGAACATCATTAATCATTCTAGCGAAGTAGGGGTAAATCTTAACATCAAAGGTAAAGGGGGTCCCATAGCAGATACTCCCGTAGGGGAATGAAGTATTAGAGACTTCGGCATACTAGGTCCAGCTTTTTTTAATGAGGTTGGGTGACCAATTCTGTTCCTTCCTGCCTTTGCCTACCCTACCTCAAGAGTCAGGTGCCCATGACAGCTGGGCAGACTGGAGCATGATGCTACCAGGTTTTGACCTTGAACATAGTAACTATGCCATGAGATGAAATCACTCTAACTCCTTAGCCAATCTGATGCACCATCTTAACGAGTCTGAAAATTCACATCACTGTGGCCACCAAAGATATTCCTGCCTGTTGTATATGTGTATCATGACAACAATATAGACAAAATTGGAGGAACAGACAATGATAACAAAATAAGAATACAAATGGCAGGCAGTGCTTTCATTGCATTGGGGAATACAATGAAATCAAAAGAAATCTAGTCCAACACAAAAATAGGAATCTTCTACTCAAAATTCAAGGCAGTCCTATTGTATGGCAAGGAAACATGGAAAACAGTATAAACAGCAAGAAGTTTCAGACTTTCATAAATGGGTGCTCACACAGAGTATACGGATTGAAATGGTATGACAAGATCACTGATGTGGAACTGATGACAAGACCCAGACAAATACCAGTGGAACAAGAGATGAAAAAATGCTGGTGTTTGATAGAACACATATTGACAAAACCAGCAGATAGCATTTCAAGACAGTACTTGTTCTGCAATCTCCAGGGAAAAAGAGGTCTTCATTTATTTCCCTTTTTGTTGCTTATGACAACTTTGCTAATGATCTAATTAACTAATGCACATATACATCTAACATACTGAATGGAAATATCAAACCAACATCTTCAGATTGAGAACAGGTCACTCTACACTAAATGGCCACAGAAACAGAATGTGCTCACAAAATACAGCAAAATGTAGACACTGCTTAAACCTGTTAGAGACAGCAGAACACCACCTAGTACTATGCCCTGCACTCCAAGGAATGAGACAACTCCTCATACCACACAATTCATCCACTGGCAATGCCATTTATGGCAGACCAAAACATCTTGTCTGAACTGCGCAATATCATATAATAGCATCAGTGACAGTGGATCAAAGTCAAGTCAACACAACACTGACAACTTTACTAATGATCTAATCAACTAATACACAAGATGCTACATCTTTTTAAGGGACATGCACAAAAATATGAAAGCTGTATTGCAGCACTGTAGGACTCAGCATTACAACATCAATGAAGATGCAGTGCAACAGTAAAAATAACTACCGGGTACAAAATATAAAAATACACTTAAGAGTTTTTTTTTATTTATTAACTACACAGCGCACAACAGTGATTATTTGTGACTGAAATTAGTCTTACCAGTTATAGCTATTTTGGCCGACCATTTGGATGTGCCATCCAGTACACTTTGCTTGACTGCTTTCATATGGCCAGAATGAGACTTTTTATCTACTCCAAATACTTGTCTGAGCAGCAGCAACATACAAGACTTTTCTTGTCAATATAGAAGCAACAACTTCCTTGTCTACACTTGAGTTCATATTTTACATGTTAGTGCTGAAGTAACAGCTTGCATATCCATGCTGAAGTAACAATTTATGAGTACATGTCTGTAATATTTTGCTTGTCAAAACAGAAGTGACAATTTGCTTTTCTAAAGAAGATGCATTTTTGCTAATCAATACTGAATAATTTGCCTGTCTACAATAAAGTAACATGATATTGCACTCAAAGTAATATTCAAAGAATCTAGTGTTAGAGCAAATAAAACAATTAAGCAGTTAATGCTATTAAAGCAGTAAATGCTATAAGATTCTGTTAGACTTGACTTTGTGATAGAGATTCTTGTCACACACTAGAATAGAAGACACACAGCACCGCTGTAATTATTTCTGTACATTCCAGCTAAAGTGCATATGATATCAAGGCCTTAATTGTTACAAATAGTTACAAATCAATCTGCTTAAGGCATTTGTGCCTATGTTGCGTACTTTTTGTGTACCTTAACTGTAGCAAAAGTGGACATGAGTCTGGCTGCAGTTAAGTTGGTACGCACCAGTGTATGTATTAAGAAGATAATTGTATATTTTAATTTATCGCGCACGATAGCGCACAATTTTGGAAAAGATATTTCTTGCGCGCTTGTTGCCAAACAAGGAGAACGACGTAGGGGGTTTAACCAAGCTAGCTGGCTTCGATATCAGACCTGTGGTCTGTGGATCTTTTGAAAACCCGTGTGATGGGTAAAAATATTTCTTACTCGGATAGAAGTCGTGCCATACACCTTCACAACTACAAATAAAAAAAAGGGCGTCTACAAATGGCTTCTACAGCCTACCAAATGTGTTTCTTAAAATAAGTGGCTTGGCCACCAGTATATGTAGCAATAGTCTGCGTTATGGCTTTTGAGCTCATCGGTAGGGTTTTTACTTAATGTGGTTTTATCCACCCTTCCGTATAGTGTAAAGTGTGGCTGTTGCCATTGTTTGGATTATTGATAAGAAGTGTTTTTAGGGACTTGAGTGTCCAAAAAGGGATAAACAATAACGTGAAATTGATAAATATGGCGTGATAAGCCAAACGAAATATAATATAAACTCAGAATTTAAATTGAGTCTAGCTTTGCTAGAATGTTTACGCAGAATTATTAAAATATGTAATAGTACACTTACGGCGCCACCTCAGATTGGGCGAAGAGAGGCTCACACAAGAACTAGAGGTGAGGAGAAAACGTCGAAAGGAGCACCAGGAAAATAAGCAGCTGAGGGCTGTCACCTCAGGGGCGCATTCCCATAGTCAGTTATGACTGAAGGGGCTATTATTATTATTATTATAGTACACTTGAATAATGTTTTGACGTGATGGCAGATGATACATAGAAAACTATGTAGTCTAATAAGAATAGAGTCTAATGATTAAAAATAGCAAAGTGATGCTACAATGTTTTATGGCAACATGACTGTATTTGTCAATAAATGTAACCAGTCGTCCACGATCGAGTTCTTCTATCTTAATGGTGACGTTTTGTGCATTATCAGCATTGTTGGATTTTAACCGTTACTCGTTAACCTTGGCATTGATTTGACATTTACACATGCATATGGTCTATATAAAACATACCCCAACGTAACTTGGTCATAAGATCTCAAGCATATCAGAATTAATAATAGAAAGATGAACATATAAGAATCCAACAATAGAACTATTGATAAAATAGAGAATAGACTCGATTGAACAATGATAATGGTTAATACTAATAGTTTATTCAAGAGATCAAGTTTCAAATAATGGTGATACCGTTTGCAACATTGAGAACCCAAGATTCTAACAAAACGAATCTTAAACATTAATTTAGTAGCACCAATGAATCATTTTCCAATGTACCAACTTAATTTACAATGAAAAAAAAAAATGAACAATCACTCCCACTATGTCTACACACATGCTTCAACTCTTAAGCTTTACAAGGTGTCAAGATATGGATATAAAAAAAAAAACCTTCAGAGATCCTTGTAACTGTGACAAGAAATGTTATGAGACAATATGAACAAAAGTTATGTTTGATAAAGATTTGCTTAATTCTGTGAAAAGTTATGAATGAAGAATATATGTATAGTTCTTTTAAAAAATATGTTTGCAGAAGATGTGTTTAGTTCTGTCAAGACTGAAGGATACGTTTCTAGTTCTGTTAAGTGTTAAAACTGAAGGAGACATTTAGTTTATCAAATGTTAAGATTAAAGATAATGTGTCTAGTTCTGTCAAGTAATAACACTGAAGAAAATGTGTCTAGTTCTTTTAAATGTTAAATGAAAATGTGTCTAGTTCTGTCAAGTTTAGACTGAAGAAAATGTGTCTAGTTCTGTCAAGTATTAAGACTGAAAAAGATGTGCCTAAATATGCTAAATGTGATGTTTGAAGAAGATGCATAAGGTTCAGTGAACAGTTCTGAAAAAAATCTAATGTAACATTTCTTTAATTTTTAAGTTTCACTGCAACTTCCGGGCCCCTAGGCTTCAGTCTACTTAGCCTAATTGATAATCCAGCCCTGACCACAACAAGAAGAATACACTAAGTTTCTAAGTCACTCATTCAACTACAACACCTACAAAGTGTTGGAGACTCTTTATATAAACACAGCTTCACAAGCACTCTCATTTAGCTGGTACAGCAAAAACATCTGAAAGTTCTCCTTGGTTCTTGCAACACTTGCAACATTTATAAAACTGTCTTTATACCTCCTACAGCTATTTCTGATTTCATTATTCTTACACACTCTGCTGTATAATTGATATCCATCTTAACTCTCTTAACTTCTATAGAAACCTCCTAGACAATGAAAGCAATGTACAGTATTTGTAATATTAAAAAATTTCAACATCTGAAATTGACATCTGATACTTCAACATTTCTGTGATTTCTTTTCCTACATCTTTACAGTACAGACCGCAGATATAGGTTAAAGGGGGAAAACATATTTGCTATATTATATAAAAACACAAACATTAACATTAAATCAATATGAAAATGCACAAATGAAACTATCAACAGTTCATATAAAACCTACCTGATCATCTCAAATATTTCTGGTTTGTTCTTTTCCCTAATCTTCATTCTCTCTTTCATCGCCATGATAATATTGTGTGCTTTGTCATCTGCACCATGTTTTGAGCTTTTCTCAGCTGCCCCTATAGAAGATAAGATTAAATTCCTTATTTCCAACCCATTTACAGACCTCTTGAAAGATTTTGCATCCAGTCTAATAATAGCTGCAGCAGTTGTGACCAAAAACATAAGAATGTAACGTTCTGTACTTTGTGCTCTTAATTTTTGTACATATTTACTATGTTTTCCTTTAACATGTTCCCTGTTTATTATTCGGGGTGAGGAAGGGTTTTCCCCTGCATTTTTCTTCCTCTTCTTCATTTCTTGTCATTCCAGAAGAAACATAAGGCTGAAAATGTTGGTAGCCATCGATTTCTGTTTTTCAACTATATTTCTGAGCTCCAGCAATGAGATTCCCACACCTTAGCTTCCTCTTCTTCTGTTCTTCTTCAGGTTGCCCTCGGCCTCTCCTCTCTTCTCTGCTCTTGTGGACTAAACATCTGGTTCCTATACTTCCACAATGCTCATATTTAACCATATTCACTGGGGGAAAAAACAGGATGGGGGGGGGGGGGGGGGGGCATGAAAGAATGCAGGAATAAGACATAAAAGAATTCTTCTGCCAAGAAGAAAATGTGTTGGAATCATGAATGTTGGTCAAAGCAGCAATTCTGGAAGCTGCAACCTGCAATACCACACAGTTATATTGCTATCTGCAGCATTAGTTCATAAACCTTTCAATCACATCTTCAACTTTCCTGAAAATCCTTCAAGTTCATCATAAAGGTCAACTATGATGAAAAGCAAACTTACTCTGGAGGCAGTCTGCATTGAGCAAATCCTTGCACTTCTCATGACACTTGACCCCACATTCTGTACATCGAACTCCCTGCCGAGCCAATCCCCACAGCAGACCCTCACACTCAAAGCAGTATGTTGGTGAAGTTGCTGACCACACAACAAAATTATGTGGTGTTGTTGAAGATATTGGGTAAATGAGGGCTTGAAGAGTCTTTTTGTAGACATGCATTTTCTAGAAGAGATGAATGAGTTAGTCAAGGTTACGTTTTAATATGACAGTGTGAATTCAGATGGTGACCAAATATGAAAACGAGAATTTCAGTACAGAGGACAATTTCTACTGCATAGACTTCAATTATTTCCATCTATGAAACACATTTTGCTAGTATAAATCAGAGACAGACTGAAAGACAGGCAGGCAGACAGATAGAAAGATGGACAGACAGGCAGCCAAGCAAGTACTGATGCACGCATGGGCACACACAAACATACATATATGCAAACATCTACTATATGATATAGTGTTTCTATCTGAAATACATAAAAAAATGGAAGCAACACAAATCTAGAAACTCTTTGTCTTCTCAAAAAAATTTATCTTAAAAACATTGTTCCACAAATAAAAATCAACTTTGTTATGAAAACAAAAATTCCCCAAATCCTGATAACAATGTTCCCTAAGTTCATGATGAAAACAAAAATGTAGATATTTTGGACAAGAGATCAGACAAGATTAATCAGTGTCTACAATATCTTTCAACTTTAGTGATAGATAATGCATCTATTTTACAATATGAAGTCAAAGTACCTACATTTATAACTATTGCAGAAATAGTGACAATGCTATAGAGAACTAAACAAGTATCTCCTATATTATCTTTATTTCTTTGCCATTTCTCTATTTTGCTTAGTATGAGATATGGCTTTCCAGTTTTGAGAGGCATGCATGTCTGAAAAAAAAACAAAAAATTATTGCTATAACTATCCTCTTGAATCATAGTTTCATGTTTTATAATTGCTCTAATTAACCTTCTACTAATTACTAACACATCAAGAAATTTCTTTCCTCCAAGTTAAAAATAAAATATTGGCATACTCACCAATTCCTCATCATTCAGAGATTGCCGTGCTACCATGGCAGAAGAAACCCCAGCATTTCTTTTGGCTGCCAAACTCTGTAACCGACAAAGATATTTATATTTACAAGACTTGGCTCATATTTTCTAACCCAAGCATATACTATACGAGTTTTAGATAAACATGTAGACAAGTCGAAGAATACATTATGTCTCTGTAAATTTTAACTCAGGTTCTGATAAACTGAAACAAGACAGGAATTAGTGTCTGTTTAAAAATTTATAGAGACAAGAGGCAAAAAGAGTCAAAAGTGTGCAAGAAAACAGGTTTGATTTAACTTCAAAGATGCAGCAATTAAATTACCACAGTCAATCATTACAGCTATCAAACACAAAATGAGAAAGAACAGTTAACTATGCTCTCAACTTGCCACAATAATTTCTTTTTGGCACTACTAGACTTTTTTCCACATAATAAGAATAGTTATGATACTGAAATAGACAACACACATATTGTTATCAAAGTTGGAAAATGATTATGTATACATGTCTTTGTACAAATAAATTCAAAACAATTTTGTGTTCTCTACTTTTTCTCTGAAAACCGTATCTGGTATGAATTAAAAAAAAAAAGAGTGCACAAACAAAAACATATACACCCCATAAATACAAATAAAAAGATACAAGTGAGAAAATTGATAATAAACTTGTCCAAGATACTAACTACACGTTCTTGATTTTAATGGCAAAGATAACAGAAAATGTGATAACAAGAATTATATAACATATGTAATCTAGCACACATATATATGATTATATGAGCAAGTATTAAAATAGTTGAATGAAATAAACTGGAACATTTGTGTACTTGTTGTGCGTGAGTTTGGATCCTAAGATAAGTGCAAGCAAAGATTTTGTGTTAAGTGTGAGCATGGGTTAGTATTTTAAGTATGAACACGAGTGAATGTGTTCAATTTCAACATGGGTGTATTGTGTGAATATGGATGAGTGTATTTAGTATGAACATGACAGTATGGTTAGTGACAAAAGTGGTAAGTTGTTTAAACACACGTGTGTTGTGGCTAATATTCACATGGATGAGTCTATTTAGGGCGAACAAGACTTGGTAAGTTTAGTGTGAAAATTGGTGAGTAATTTGAAGTGAACATAGGTGCTGTGTGGCTAGTGTGAACATGGTGAGCCTATTTAGGTTGAACGTGAGTTAGTATGGTTAGTGTAAAAATGAGTGAGTTGTATTTAGCATGAACAAGATGTAGTATGGTTAGTGCCAAAATTGGTAAGTTGTTGAAAGTCAACACAGGTGAGCGTGTTTAGTGTGAAAATGGAGGTGTTGTGGTTAGTGTGAACATAGGTGAATGCATGTAGTATGAATATGACTTAGTATGATTAGTGTGGACATAGGTGAGTTGTAAAAAGTGAATACAGGTAAGTGTGTTTAATGTGACCATGAGTAAGTGTTGCCTTTAATGAAACATGAGTGAGTGTGTTATGCATGTACATGAGTTAGTGTTGTTTGCATGAACACAAGTGACTTACTTGTGTAAAAATTGGTGTGTGTGTGTATAGTGTGAGCATAGCTGAGTGGTGTGTTTGATGTGAGAATAAGTCAGTGTATGAGTTATTTATTGTGAATACGTGAGTGCTAGACTGTTTAGTCTTAACAAGACTTTGTCTAATGTGAACTTCAGCTGGTAAGTTTTGTGTGAATATGAGTGTCACAGTTTTGTTTTAACATGGCTGTTCTATAGTGAACACTGTGCATGAGGTTAAAAAAGAACCGACACAGATCACCTATTTGTTTTCACTCACAAAAGATGCAAAAATTTAATACTAATAATGATAATTTTGTTATATTTACTAAGGTTTCATGTTAACAACATCTAAGTGTTTTTTTTTCCAATGTATAATGTTAAGAAAACCTAACATGCTGTTTTTCTGTGTTATATATGAGGTTTACAAGGCCCAAAATGGTTATGTTTTCCAACTACTTGCATTAGTCGATGAGTTATTAGTTTCTGTTTTGCTACTTACAGAGCATGGAATCATTGCTGCAGAAGACCCTTTTGAGGAAGCATATGCAAAAGGATAAACTCTTGCAGCTGTGGTTTCTGTGGCAATTAGTTTTACATGATGAGGTTGCCAGCCTCATGCACAAACTCCTATTAGTTGCCTTGTATGACATGCCTGAGGATGTTGTTGTTGTTTTGATCCCCGGGAATTAGAGTTATTCACTCTTTTACCCTTGTGGCAATCTGGGGGTGTCAATTTGAGCTTTCTTGCAACCCCAGAGAACTTTCCCAACTCAGCGGGCACAGCTGGCAGAGGTCACACCAGACCCACAAATATGTGTGTGTGCAATGCCACGAGAAGGATGGTCTTTTACCCTGCAAGGGGGTCATTGTGTGGAGGGGAACTCTATCATCACCTGAGCTGGTGGCGCAGCCACAGATGCTATCGCCCTGCTCAATTACGCCATCCAAACAGACACACACAGCTCAGTCCTTTCATTAGAACTGGGAGGGCCCGTTGCTGGGATCACCACACACAGTCTTCTGGGGCAGCATTCTCCTGCTTCAAGACATGCCTGAGGAAGCATTAGTCCTATTCTTTCTTTGTCTTATCAAAGACCCTAGGGAACCACGTGGGCAGGTATAACATTAACATCTAACTGTATTTTATTTTCCAATGTATTCTGTTAAATACACTTAACTTTATTTTATTTTTCAATGTATTATGTTAAAAACATCCATTGGTATTTTATTTTCCAGTGTATTATGATACACTTAGCTGTATTTTGTTTCCCAATGTATAATGTTAATACGTCTGAACATGCTGTTTTCCAATGTTATATTTGAGGTTTGTAAGGCCTAGCTAGATTACGTTTTCCAACTATTTGTACTAGCAGATGAGTACTCTATCTATATTTACAGCATTAGATGTAGGCTCCTGACAGCCAAATAAAATATCCAACCAGCTCTTAGTACACTGCCAGTTGCAGCAAGTAATCTTTGATCAAAAGCAGAATTTTAAACTACTTCTCCTGGGTGAAACCTTTCATGCATAACACGACAGACACAACTAGCACTAACTAGTTCATAAAGAGAAAATGAACCATACAACGTGTGAAGTAAAGATATTAATAAATAGAATTAAGACCAAACACAGTGCAAATATTTCTAAAACTGAACATATTGTGAGAAATAAACTGTCACATTCAATTTAATCATCATCGCCATCAGCAGCATCAACCCCACCATCATAATCACGATTGACATCATCATCATTATTTTGCCAATGCTTTGAAATATTTCAACTAACATGCATAAACACATGCAAAAAAAACCCATTATTCATTACTTTGTTGTGTTCTTTGTTCTTTCCTCATAGCTTTTCTATATTCTCATTTACGTTTCCTGTTTGTAATTGTGCATGACAAAGTGTAACTTCCAAACGTCCTGTCCTTTTAGTGTATTGTTCATTTGCAAAACCCACTCCTGTACCATTTGTTGTTGTTTCACTTTCTATTTTCAGTTCTATTTACAGCAGCCCTTCTCATTAGTTATACGTATTATAAACACATGCAGTGTTACATAAATCAAAGAAAAACATTTCTGATTGACAACAATGGAAGTGAGACCTAACTATCACACATAAATTAAGAATTAATATGCTCCTTGCACATGGTACAAAACAATGAAGAAGTATAAAAAAATTAGAGGATTAATAGGAAAATCCAAGATGTACACTGTCTTTAAATGCTTCTTTGGGTGTGTATTTTTGAGTTTGTATTTTATATTTCTCATTATTTTTCTTTGGCTCCTTTGATCATTAATAACTAATCAAGTTTACACAATTAATCAACCATAAGAAACAATTTTACAGACAATACATTTATCAGAGATAAAAAAAACTACCAAAATTCTACTCTGTATGAAAACATTTCACAAAAAACAATAAAATACTCTTCAGAAGAATACAGACACAACCAAATGTAAGACAGCAAATAGTTGGACTGTTTCATGCAAGTACAGTGACTTCTGAAAATAAAATAAAAAGTACTACGACTCTGCTCATACATAACTTTGTTTGTATAAATAGGTACTATACAATTTTGTCTGAAACACTGAAAAAAAAAATTTACAAAAATCTGAGGTGAGTAAAAACGACTGTACAAAAAAAAAAAATATGGTTTGAAATATCAAAATGAAAGACTACAATTACTAATAAGTTCATATAAAGTCTACCTTCATGACCTGCGAAAGATGTGGAAAGTGAACATCAAGGTTAAACAGATTGGCAGTTTTTGTTTGGTAAATGTGTGGTGCTCTCTCAACCCCCAACAAAGAATTAAATTTAAATAACAAGCTGCATTAGCTATTACCTTCTCTACTTGTCCCTAACAACCAGCTGTATTATTTTTAAATTTATTTTTGACATTTTGTTTGCCCAGTAATTATGAAATAAGATTATGGAATGAAAATCAAATTACAGCAAAGGATAATCGGTTTTTGATGGTTTATTAATATATCATCATAGTGGACAACACAGGGACACTCGTGCTACACAGCAATAAAGATGTCCTTCATTTCCAAATGTAAATTTTTCAACACATAAAAACTGAGTTAATCTTTTGTTGTTCATAATCATAAGAGTTTGAGATAAGAACCAGAGTGCAGCAGGGATGCCTCTTGTCATCATTTCTCTTCTTCCTAACTACAAAATGGGCTTTGAAAAATACATCTACCAACAGAAATGGAATTCAGTGGACTCTGACTAAACAGGTGGACAATCTAGATTTAGCTGATGTCTCTTCTGTCCCATAACCAGATACAAAATAAATATGAAAATACTTGATAGAGTTCACAGCAAATGGGTCTGAAAATACACAAGGAAAAGACAATCATTATGAGAATAAAGGCAGGAAATGATAAGCTGACTCAAAGAAACAACCTTACAAGATGTAGAATCACACATATTTTGGCAACTTACTGGCAACAATATATTTACAAAGTTGGAGGAACAGACAATGATATTTAAAAAAGAATACAAAAAGACATAAGCTATGATTGCATTGGGCAATATATGTAAATAAGAAAAAAAAATTAAGTCCAACACAAAAATAAGAGTCTTTAAATCACATTATATGGCCCTGAAACACGGAGAACAACAATCACAAAGTTACAGACTTTCATAAATAGCTCCTTGCACAGGATAGAAGGATTCAAATAGTAAGACAAGATCACCAATATGAAACTGATGACAAGGAGCAGATAAGTGCCAGTTGGACACGATATAAGGACAGGAAACCTGCATTACAAAGCAGTCCTTGTTCTGGAATCCCCACAGTAAGAGAGGTAGCAGGAGGTAAAACATGACATGGATAAGAGAATTGGATTCAGAAATGAAAGCAAAGACATGGAACGACCTTGAGTTGATGGTACACAACAAGAGGAATTGGCATATGTTTGTTAAAAGTCTTGAGGAACTGAAGAGTAATGAATGAGATATTTTATGCGTGGATCAGACAAAGAAAGTTGAAAAATTTGGTTGTTTCCCTTTTGTGTGTTTGAAATCTTCCAAATAAAAAGTATAAAAACATTTGTAGATCTGCAGTCAAGGAAGAAAAATATTTTAGCTAGGAAAGAAAATATTTTAAAGTATCTCTTGTTTGTTGTATTGTTCATATTCTTTAAATAATTAGCATAATATTATTTACATGTACTGCTGCCAACATTTTATCCTTATAAACTTGACTGAATTCAGTATGCTCTTCCATTTGTTTGAAATACGCACAGAATAAATGCCTCCTTATTGGATTTGTTGTCTTGTTTAAAAATTGTATCCACTAAATCACTTATTCTTTAAAAGTCTTGATTCACTTTTGTAACCATGAATATATTACATCTGTTGGTGAGCACTCATTATATATAACACCAAGTTAGGTTAGAGATTATATTTCCAAATAAATAATTATTAGATGTTATTTTTTCTATACACAGAGTCTTTGTACACATCAAAAAATTTGGTTAGTCATTTCATTTACATTATTATTAATCATCCTCCAACTATTAATCCATGTGGTTATGGCTTTTAGAATGAAATATTTTGATTTTGTGTTGTAAATGCAGAATAATATGTTTCAAACATGTTATGGGGTGCCAAAGCTTAGCTGTGCTCAGGTTGCCAGCAACCACAGAACTGGCCCTGACTACCAGTAGACTACTGAGTGTTCAGTAGGTCTGTGCTCTATAAATAATACACATAAATATATTAATTAAAAAACTAGTTACAGCCATGGGAGACAGGTCAAATGAAAGTTAGACCATTGGTGAATCTGCTAAAATGAAAATACAGGTATGCCTCACTTTATTGCACTTCACGTTATTGTGCTTCACAGATATTGCACTTTTTAAAAAATTATTCATTTTTATTTATTAGAATGTGCCTTCTTCTTCCAATAGGTTTTGGCTCTCCACCAGCAAAAAAATTATGATTCACTGAAGGCTTAGATGATGAAGATTAGCATTCTTTTTAGCAATAAAGTATGTTTAATTTTACAGTACATTGATTTTTTTAAAGACCTAGAGCAATTGTGCACCTAATAGACAAGTGTAAACATGATTTTAGGCTTTTATATGCACTGGGAAGCCAAAAAAAATGGATGTGTGGCAGGAAAAGGGTGCAGGGCCTTAATAACTAACATATTCTTCTTCTTCTTCTTCCGTCCTTAGCCAAAGACCGACCAAGCAGTCAGAGGCCATCACGCCTTGTGGCGTCTTAAGGGCAACCGCAGATTGATTTTCTCTGTTGTAGTTTCCCATCACGCCTAGCGGCGTCTTTAGGGCAACAACAAATAGATCCATCTGCCGTTGTTTCCGTAATCGGTGTAATCTTCTTCTTCTTCTTCCGTCCTTAGCCACCGACCGTCAAAGCAGTCAGTGGCCATTACGCCTAGTGGCGTCTTAGGGCAACAGCAGATAGGTTTTCTTTGCCATTGTTTCCCATCACGCCTATTGGCGTCTTTAGGGAATCGGTGTAATAACTAACATATAAATGAAGAAATTAGTTATGGAAATAAACACCTGCCTGCGTGACTGAAGAGATATTAATAATAATGTTTTAATTTTTTTTAGCTCTGATGGTTGAAAGCTTCAAGTCATATTAATATACAGTACAACCCCATGAAATTGCCCTGGAACATTAACTTCAACACTGAGCAGAGGCCATCTTTTATGTCACTGGTGTATTTCCTTAATGATACTTGCATTTTGTCACCTCGAGTTGTCACCTCCAGTAGGGAACTGTTGTATTGGATTGTATCAAGGGCTTATGGCATATGACAAAGTATAAATTACTTGCACATACTTCCTGACTTTACCACTGTCCATGGTAATCATAAATGTCCATGACATACAAAGTGTCTAAGGCATGCCAGGAATCATGGCATGAAGGTGACTTTGACTTTTCCGATCCCCTAGGTTATGAGTTTTCACTCTTTCCTTCCTTGTGCTAGGTAGTGAAAGGTACATGTCTTTTTTAATTGCATTGTATCTCCATACAGGGTGTTGGTGTTGGAGGGATTTGGTGGTAGCTATTGTTTCTGTAGATCTGCTAGTGCCAGGCATTTCAGGAGGTGGTGTTCTCCTGTTTCTTCCTCCTATCTGTTACAGTGCTTGCAGTATGGTATATGGTCTGAGGCTGCTCTGTGCAAATGCTGGTTGAGGGGTGCATGTCTTGTTCGCAACCTGAAAATTGTGCAATGGTCACTGTGGCTTATGTTGTTGATGCTGTCTCTGAGGTTTGGCTGAGACATT
This sequence comes from Oreohelix idahoensis, assembly GCA_024509875.1. Classification (NCBI taxonomy): domain Eukaryota; kingdom Metazoa; phylum Mollusca; class Gastropoda; order Stylommatophora; family Oreohelicidae; genus Oreohelix; species Oreohelix idahoensis. The sequence goes on from JAMPIV010001137.1 coordinate 663,791, forward strand.
TCTGCATATAGTGCTCCTGCAGTTATGCTAGTAGCCCACAGTCCATCCACTAGTGTTTGCAGTTGTTGTGTATCATGTATTTTGTGGCATGATGGTGAAGGCCTATACTTACGCACACTGATATCAGCTATTGTCCATGACCAATCTGTTGGACAATCATGCAGAGCTCTTTCCAATGAAGACTTGGAAGAAGTTATAGTGCTGTTGGACAGTCATGCAGAGCTCTTTGTTACAGGGGGACCTAAGCTTAAGATTTATTCACATGGCACAAGAAGCCCTGTACAGACATCATAGCAGATGAAGACCTTACTCATGTCATGACACTCTAGCAGCTGACTATCACCCGCATATTAAAACTGTTGAAAACTGCAACAATTATACAAGATATTAAAACTTACCAAGTCACTGACTAGTGGTATACTTTTTCTCCTAGGCTTTATTTCTGGCATACTGTCAATGCTCGTGTAGAAAGGGTTATACTGTGGGGGGCTGAAATAGTCATAAAAGACAATATTGTGAAGCAAGGGTTATACTGTGGGGGCCTAAAATAATCAGAAAAGACAATATTGTGTAGAAAGGGTTATGCTGAAGTAATCATAAAAGATAATATTGTGTAGAAAGGGTTATGCTGAAGTAATCATAAAAGATAATATTGTGTAGAAAGGGTTATACTGTGGGGGGAAAGGGGGGGGGGGGGGGGGGAAATAGTCATAAAAGACAAAATTGTGTAGGAAAAGTTATGCTGAAGTAATCATTAAAGAAAATATTGTGAAGAAAGGATTATACTGTTTGGGGCTGAAACAATCAAACAAGGTAGGATGATATTCTGTACAAATTGTTATACTGTAGAAGACTGAAACAATCATACAAGATGATATTTAATAAAAGGGGTTATACTGAGGAAGGCTGCAACAATCATACGAGATGCTATTTTGTACAAAGGCTTATACTGTTGTGGGCTGCAACAATCATACAAGATGATATTTTGTACAAAGAGTTATACTGTTGAAGGCTGCAACAATCATACAAAATGTTATTTTGTACAAAGGATTTTACAGTTGAAAGCTGCAACAATCATACAAGATGATATTTTGTACAAAGGTTTTATACTGTTGAAGGCTGTAATAATCATACAAGATGATATTTTGTACAAAGGGTTATACTGTGGAGGGCTGAAACAATTATACAAGATGATATTTTGTACAAAGGGTTATACTGTGGAAGGCTGCAACAATCATACAAGATGATATTTTGTACAAAGGGTTATACTGTGAAGGGCTGAAACAATTAAACATGACAGAATGGTAATTTTGTAGAAAGATTTCTACTGTGGAGGGCTGAAACAATCATACAAAAGAAGAGTATTATTTGTAAAAGAAGGTTAAATTGTAGAGTGTTGAAACAATCATACATGCCAAGATGATATTTAGTAGAAAGGGTTCTACAGGGCAGGGCTGAAACCATCAAACAAATCTAGATTATATTTTGTTGAAAGGGTTCTACTGCCAGGAGTTGAAACAATCATACAAGGCTAGATTATATTTTGTAGAACAGGTTTACTGCAGAGGGAGGAAACAGTCATACAAGGCTAGATTATATTTTGTTGAAAGGGTTTACTGCAGAAGGCTGAAACAATCATAAAGACAAGATGATGTACTAGAAGATCAGCTCAGATGTGGATGAAAGAAACTGAAAGTAATTAGAGGTCAGGCAGCTCGTGTTAGAGTGCAGCATGTAAAGTAAGCCAGACCAAAGTAGAAGGTGTACGTATGTTTGATCTACACAGTATGATTGTGTCTGCATGTGTGTGTGATATTTGTATATATGTATATGCTTTTATTAACATATCATTTATGAATGTGTATGTGTGTATAGATATATGTCAAGTGAGGGGTCGAGGGAATGAACCCATATTCTACATGCATATGCAGTATAAATTAGTGTTATATGTATGCAAGATATTGTATATATATGTAAATCTGTACATGTACAAAGAGGGGTGCGAAGGTTATGCACATATATCCTATATCTATAAAGTGTATGTTTATTATGTGCTAGATGTAAAGTACAGTAGATCCGATGTCTGTATGTATCATGTATGTATTGTGTGTGTCTTGTATATGTGATGTATGTATATATGCCATCCCTTTTCTAGATTATTATTTATGTATGTGTGCTTGAGTATGTGTAGATGTAAGTGCATCATAGAGAAGGAGATTGTTAGTAAGAATTATGAGGCCCCATTCATTAAAAGCATGTCATGCAAGTCTTACATGGAGAATACAACTCTTGAACATCTACAATAGCCTACATATTAGCATCATTTTCCTTTTTGCTCCGTATAAAGCATGTAGCAACCATTGCAGATGGTTCTCTTGAGTGAATCATTCACATGTTCTTGCAGTAATGGTTTCTGCAGCAATTTGTTTTACATGGTGAAGTTCTGTTCTTTTTTTGTTCATCTTTCGTTTGGGAAACTGATTGAATACAATTATTGGTAATTTCCTAATACTTGCCGAACGTTCAGCAGTGAATATATGTATGTGTAAGTTCCGTATCATTTAGAGTTAGGGTTAGTATTATGGTTAACCCTAACCTTAACACTAACTCTAATCCTAACCCTAACTCTAAATGGTACGAAACTACAAATTGTATACACATATTCACTGCTGAGCGTTCGGCGATAAGTATTAGGAAATTACCCAATTATTAATATTATAATATTTTGTGATTCCTTTGCAATGCTTATCTCCCATGTCAATATGATAGGAAACTCTTTACAGAGCGATACAACAGGAAGCAATCTGATCATCAGAAGGGGTCCCCCCGTCCGACAAGTTCTGTCAAGGGGGGCAGAACTTACCCGCCATTAACGTGTGACCAGGCCTTGAATCTGTAGCCATCTGCATAATCACCATCATCACGTCCCATAATTGAACTAGTCTGATAAGAGATGAGAAAAACAAAGGGGGAAATATACTTAATTATTTCAAAGTGTTGTTAAGTTTCACATTTAACAAATAAATTTGTTTTATATTCTGTAAAGTGCAGACATAAGGATATCTGGCTGTGACTAACCAGGCGTATAAGGTAGTCCTTGGGGGAATACTGTACCATGTCATGGCGTGCTCTAAGCCCGGATAAATAAAGACTTTCTCTCTCTCTCCTATCTCTGTAGTGCCATCGGGCGACAAAGTAAGGGGGTCGTCGAAATATGACATCATGCAGTCAGGGGGGAGGGTGTCTAACAATTTTGTGACGAAGTGTGACGATAGGTGGAAAGGAGGGGGGGGGGGGGGGGGGGGGGGGTTTTTAAAAAAATGTGACATCGCACAAAAAATACAAATGATGTTCGCTTCTTTCATAATTGATGTCAGAAAACAAAATAGATTTTGTAACCTCCATCTTCATATTCTACTTTTATCAGCAACAGTTAACAACTGCCTTGTGGACAATTTATCTTCATATTATTATTATGCTGAAATATCAGATAATTGTTATAATTCTTAACTGTTTAAAATGTTTTTAATTATACGTTTCTTTCTAACATGATGTTGATCAAGAAGCAAGTGGGTTTCTGGTTGGTTCAATGGAGAAGCTTCTGTCTTTGCAGCGGGATAATGATAACGAAGAGAAATAATTCATTAATAACAACTTCAGTTTTTAACCTTTGAATTTTTGTTTAAGATTATTTAATGAAACTTTAACATAAGTAAGAGTAGAGTGGAGTAGATGTGCTGGAGGTGACAGGTATGGTGGAGAACATGATCAGAGTAGGTGTGCTGGAGGTGAGAGGTATGGTAGAGGATATGATTGAATTAGATGTGGTGGTGAGAGGTACAATGGAAAACATGATTGGAGTAGATAAGCAGGAGGTGAGATGTATAGTCGTCATTGGGTTAATCCGAGAATTAACCGTGGGGGGTTGGTCCTGGTTGCTCAGATAATAACGGGGGCTCAAATGTAGAGCAACCTGAAGCTCAGTTATTTTTGTTACTCGGGCAACGCCGGGTATATCTGCTAGGCTCTTATAAAAGCTTTCTAAAACAGTTACCTAGAATAAAAGAAAATTTTTGGAGGACTACGAGTCAAAGAAACAGATGTCGGGGAAGGATGATTGAAGAGAGAGGGAGGGAGAGAGAGAGAGAGAGAGAGAGAGAGAGAGAGAGAGAGAGAGAGAGAGAGAGAGAGAGAGAGAGCTTATTAGTAGTAATAAGGAAATAGTATTCTCTGAAAATCTTATACAGCGAAACATTTCGCTTTGAACTGTTATTGTGTTGATTTTGTAACGTCATCTTGATGTACGCTACGCTCATTACAATAACTAATGAAGGAAACCGAAGGCCTGTGAGTGATCAATAAATTAACAAAGTAACGAATATAGGTACATAGCTGGAACTGGTAAGACAGACAGAAAGAGGACAATAGACGACAGAAAAGAAACATAAGTGATAGACTCACAGTGAAATCGAACTATGGACCACTTGCACGGCGACACCACGAGAGTGAATCGTGAAAGTACATTCAACCAAATAAGCACCACAAAACCACACAAAAGATAACACGTGGGCACTGGTTCGAATTTCCGGTGAGCCTATCGGTCATTTTTTTTCTTTCATAGTGTCCTCCTTCTTTTTTGTTTTACCAGTTCCTGCTATTTGCCTAAATTGGTTTGTTTATTAATATTTTTTGTTCACTATTCAGTTTTGTTTTTACTTTCTGTAATTTTCATATCTGCTCAGATCTGACAGAGGCTTAATTAACAGACACGTGGGTGATTCATCAGGAAACAAAAGTGAGAAGAGAATTTCGTTACACTATACAACGGTTTACTGAATTTAAAAAAAAATAAAAAAATCAACATTTTGTAATAGAAATATTACACAGACTCTTGTAAGCGATCTTTGCTGGTACGAAATGCAACAGATTAAAAGCGTTTTCAAAAGTCGTCAAAATGTTATCAACGGGAAACGTAACAATCTTTTTACTTGTAGCGCTGTAGAAATTCTAGCAAAACTTCTAATGACTCCGCAAAGTATTGATTTTTGTATTAGTTCAGTGCTATACTTTAAAGGACAGGCCTTTAAATAACAGCTATGGCGAAATGTTTCGCTGTGTTAGATTTTTAGAGAATACTATTTCCTTATTACTACTAATGATCTCTTTACTACTAATAATCTCTCTCTCTCTCTCTCTCTCTCTCTCTCTCTCTCTCTCTCTCTCTCTCTCTCTCTCTCTCTCTCTCTCTCTCTCTCTCTCTCTCTCCAATCTTTAACGACACTACTGTGACAATTTCTTTATTTGAATATGCAGTATCGAAGTGGAATGAATCACATAAAAGCGGCCGTGCTTAAAGGAATCAACTGAAAAAAGAAAAGCGTGATTATTGAAACCCAAGAACCCATGTAGGAAACAACTGTCTTCTTCTTCTTCGATCCTTAACCACCGACCGTCAAAGCAGTCATTGGCCATCACGCCTAGTGGCGTCTTGTAGGGCAACAACAAATTGATTCCACTTTGCACGGTCGGTGGCCATCCTTCGTACAGTGCCCCAACTCTGGTTCATTCTTTGCATCTCAGCCTCCACAGTCCTCCGCCAAGTTGTTTTTGGTCGGCCTCTCTTTCGCTTTCCTTCAGGGGTCCAAAGCATAGCTGTTCTTGTGATGGCATCGGGGTCTCTTCTGAGGACATGACCAACCCAGCTCCAGCGTCTGCCAGCTATGATGGTATGCATGTCCTCTTGCTTGCTACGAGTAAGCAGATCTTGGTTGGTGATGGTATTCGGCCAAAAGATTCGGTGAATTTTTCTTAGGCATGTTGTGTGAAAAGAGGACAATTTTGGCATTTCCTTCTCTGTGACTCTCCAGCATTCCGCACCATAGAGAAGCACAGAAAGCACGCAACTCTGGTATAATCTTAATTTTGTGCTTGTGCTGTATTGGGAGGACTTCCAGATGTTATCTACGCTAAAGAAGGCTGTTCTTGCCTTATTCATTCTGATGTTGATGTCTTTGCCTGCCCCACCGTCTGGTGTTACTATGCTTCCTAGGTATGTGAAGGTATCTGTCTGTACCAGTTGCTGATTCCTTACTGATATGGGCTCAGGGTTGCTCACATTGAGCGTCATGACCTCAGACTTCTTTAAATTGATGTTCAAGCCCACCTGCTGGCTAAATTTATTAAGTCTATCCGTTTTTTTCCTGGATGTGTTGATGTGAATGTGCCAGCAGTGCAATGTCATCTGCATATTCCAGATCTTCCAATGTTGAAAATGTAGTCCATCTTATTCCTCTTGGACTGCCCTCTGTTGTCTGGCGCATCACCCAGTCTATGACTGTTAAAAATAGAGTGGTTTATAAGGGGCATCCCTGTCGTACTCCTGTCTTCACCTCGAAGGTTAGGTTGCTCTGCCCAACACTACACGTAAAGTTGGCATAGAGACTTTTTATGATTGACACTATGCAGCTTGGAATTCCATAAGCCCTCAGTATTTTCCATAGACTGTCCCTATGTATGCTGTCAAAAAGCCTTTTCAAAATCAACAAAATTTATGTAAAGCTGTCTTTGCCATTCTGAGCACTGCTCTATAATGTTCCTGAGAGTGAATATATGGTCTACACATCTTCTGTTCTTTCTAAATCCTGCTTGTTCTTTCCTCAGTTTGTAGTCTACTGCCTTTGAAATTCTCTGTATAATTATCCTGCCTAGTATTTTGCTGGGAACTGAGAGAAGAGTGATTCCTCTCCAATTATTGCAGTCTGAAAGATCTCCCTTCTTGGGCAATTTGACAATTATTCCTTTGTTCCACTCTGATGGTGTTGTCCCCGTTTTCCACACTTGTGCAAATAGTGGTTCTAATAGTTCTGCTGCTAGCTCAGGGTCTGTCTTAAATAGCTCTGCATTTAAGTTATCATGGCCCGGAGCTTTACCGTTCTTTAACCCTTTGATTGCTGTGATGATTTCTTCTTTTCGTGGAATGTCTGTATTTACATCTAGATCGTTTTCAGCCTCAGGAACATTCAATTGTGTCTCTGGTATTTCCTTGTTCAGAGTTTCTCTGAAGTGCTCTGCCCAACTTGTTTCCTGTCCCTCTGCTGTCTTAATGAGATTTCCTTGCTTATCTCTTACTAATGTAATATTTTTTGCACATTGTTTTCCGCTGATGAATTTAGTTATTTTGTATACTGTGCTTTGTTCATTTCTCAGTGCTGCCTCTTCTGCCTGTTTTGCAAGATCGTCTAGGAAATTCCTTTTGTTGGCTCGGGTTTGGCGTTTAACTTCCCTGTCCAGTTGACTGTACTGTTCGCTATACAGTTGCTTTAACCTGGGGGACTTCGCTTCTGTTTTCTTTCTTTTCATTTCCTTTCTCATCTTTATGGTGTTTAGTGTTTCTGGTGTTATCCAGTCTTGCTTCTTCCTTTCCTGGAATCCCAAGCATGATTTGCTGCTTTCCTTATATATTGTTGAAATGGTGTTAAAATTCTGGTCTATATCATCAGTCAATGTCTTTTCCTGGCTTTTGGCAAATTGATATCGTTTCTTAATGTCGGCCGCAAAATTTGCTGATGTCAAACCTTTTCTGTGTAGTTACAGTTGGTCCAGCCCTTCTTAGTTTCACTTTCAGTTTTGCAACTACTAAATGGTGATCGCTTCCCACATCTGCACCTCTTCTTACCTTCACATCTTGTAATGCATGTCTCCATCTACCGTTAACCATGATGTGGTCTATCTGGTTTCTGTCCCGACCATTTGGTGATTCCCATGTTAACTTGTGAATTTCCTTATGTGGGAAAAGTGTTCCTCCAATGACCAGGTTGTTAATGCTACAGAAACTTATTAGCTTATCCCCATTTTCGTTTGCTATTCCGCTGCCGCATTTCCCCATTGTTCTTTCATTATATGTATTGTGTGTACCAACTTTCGCATTGAGGTCTCCCATTACTATAACAAGATCATATCTAGGTGTGTCCTCCATTTCTTTCTGCGAAACAACTGTGAACGTTGATAAAAAGGATGAAAAATAAACAGATATTCGAACTGGTAGCACTTGACAGAAGAGCTTGATAATGAACTATCAATTAAGGCCTACGCTTCACGAAATGCAAACAATATTAAGAATTCAAGGCACGACTGATAACTATAACTTGTATATCAAAACGGCGTTATTAAGTTAAATCTTTAACATTAATCTAAGAACAATAAAGGAAAACAAGCAAGCAAACAAACAATAAATAAAAAAAAATAAATAAAAAAACAATCTTCAACTCAATGTCATGCCCAGCGGTGTAACTAAATTGTAAGGGGACTCTGGACCCATCAACATTACAAAGGGTTAGTCAGAAAATTAGCCTATCAGAACTAAAACTTCAGACGATATGAAGAAAGGCAAAGACCTGACAGAACCAAATGACTGCAGTGTAATCGTCTACTTAGCTGTGTAGGTAAACTGATTAAGTGCATGATTAACACCAGACTGATGTGTCCCCTGGAATAAAAACACCCTTTAACTGGAAATTGAAGATGCCTTCCATAAGAAAAAAGCACATGCTTGTGGTCTGGGCAGATTTTTGAGAAAGCGTTTGATAAAGAATGGAAAGAGGGACTGACAGTCAAGCTGCAAAAATGTGGAGTGTGTGGGAGAATGTACACATGGATCGGCCACTACCTTGGGAATAGAACCTCCAGAGTACAGCTTACAGGACAACTAGTAAGAAGTTTATACTGGAGCAGGGTGTCCCCAAAGGGAAGCCCTGTAACCTACACTGTTCCTTGTATATATAAATGACATAAAAGACAATATTCCAAAAAGAACACAACGGCTCATTTTCAGATGACTTAGCCTTATGGATCTCTGAAGAGTATATCACTACGGCTAGCAAGCCCTAACAACACTGAAGGAGCGGGCCAGTGCATGGCTAATGACGATACATGAATGGAAAACAACATACACATTGATCTCCCTCTCAAATGAACCAACCACACAGCTCCAAACTACTGCTATGTGGGAAGAATCTACGCGAGGATGAAAATCCATACTACCTAGGCATTACCTTTGACCGCCCTTTAACTTGGAAAAATAAGATTGAAAGAAACCTTAAGGGTAAGGCAAAGAATGACAGTCATGAAAAAACTTGCTGGAACAGCTTGGGGAGCAGATGGGAGAGGGCTAAAGAAGCTATACACTGGGCAAAAATGAGACCATTCCTAGAATATGGCACTGCAGCATAAACAACAGCAGCTATGTAAAATTTCGATTCAATTACCAGACTCCAAAACCAAGCAATGATAATCATAACGAGAGGCAATAAGACAATACTTATTAAAGAACTTGAAAAGATTACATATATCCAACCCATGGGGATAAAAGAGATAGCAGGGTCCAGCAACAATCCGATAAATTAAGGAGACTAACAGACAACCCGATGTACCATATAATATATGGTCTTGGAAGGGGTAGACTCAAGCGAAGCAACTTTCTAGAATCAACCGAACAAAGATGGGAGCAGATCCCTTAAATACGATATCAACAACTAAACCCATCTATAAAGCACACAAGCTCCCAGCTTGGAAACAACAGCGCTTCCCTGTAATGATAGGAAACATTTCTGGTATTGAGAGAAAGAAGAGCCAGGCTGCAACAGTGAGAAGACTCATAACCACAAAATACATAGAAAAACACAACCCAAGCAACACCGGGAGTCATGCATACACAGATGGATCAACAACAGATGCAAAATAATATGGAAGTGGATGAGTCTTTCAGAGCTGTAGCAATGGTATACAAACACGAAGTCAAAGGCAACATGAACATTCTCAAGTAACTTCAGAGTAGTAGCAGAGGCTTTAAAAGTTGCAGCAGAGGTTTTAATGACAGGGGAAAGCCCCGAGAGACATGCTGCTTTCGTCATAGATGCACAGTCAGTAACTGCAACCCGGAAGAGCCAGAATAATGCAGACCTGGATGATCTATGAGCAGTGCTCCAGAAACTATTTCAGCGATTCAAAAGAGTTGTGGTACAGTGGATCCCTTCTCATTGCAACATCTTTAGCACTGAAGAGGCTGACAGATTGGCAAAGGAAGGTGGAAGGCTACCTCATCCTTGATACAAGCATAACATTCGAAGTGGCAAAGAGTTTTATCAGAAGCAGATACAGGGACAAATGAGAAGCAGCGCATCCAGGCGACCAAAGAAACTACAGAGCGATACAACGGGAGGCAATCTGATCATCAATGGGACATACAGAAAGATAATGCAAAGTATATATTACCTGCCCAACCTTAATGTTAGCACGTGAGGAAGGTTTTCTTCTGTCTCTCTCCAAGGTAAAGCGAGTCGATACAGGTCGGCTATGCTGGCAGACTGCTACAGTCCTAGTACGGGCTAGTCTGCATTTCTGTAATAAGTTCCTGAACTCTTTTACCCTGTTGTTGTCGTCGTCTGGTAATTCCTGAACTTCGTCTTCTGAATCTATGATTTTCTGAAGACCAGTCATGGAGATATCATCCTCGTCATCTAAAGAATACGCCACACCCCTACCGCATGAACCATTCCCCCTTACGCTAGAGGAAATATGTTTATCTTGCAACAGGAACCCAACCAAACCTGTGTAACTGTGACCATTTTTTGCTTCGCTGTAGCTTCGCTGAACTTCAGTTCTTGCACAAATGGTGTCGCTACTGCATTCTGTTAACACCCTACCGTAGTATGCGCCCATGCTAGCTGAAGAGTTAGTTCATCTTGATTTCTGCCCACAAAAACCGAGTGATAAATTATATCCACAGTTAATACACAATTAATTACAAATAACAAGTCAAGCTTGCGGAGTCAGGTCTGTTATATCTTCTTCTTCTTTGATCCTTAGCCGCCGACTGTCAAATCAGTCAGTGGCCATCACGCCTGGTGGCGTCTTGTAGGGCAGCAACAAATTGCTTCTACTTTGTTCAGTCGGCAGCCATTCTTCGTACTGTACCCCATCTCTGGTTCATTCTTTGCATCTCGGCCTTCACAGTTCTCTGCCAAGCTGTTTTTGATTGTCCTCTCTTTCGCTCTCCTTCAGGGAGATCTGTACGTTTAGCCATAATATTATATACAATTTCAGAAAATATTTCACGTCACGCTCAGATTATTCACCGTTTCTTAATTTCTCTGTCATGTAACCTTGATGTCCATAGGGGCACAACTTGCCGATTAAAACTATTATTTTCGTTACGTGTCATAAAATCAGATCTATAGAGTGGCTTGGTAAAAAAAATAACAGTGAATTAAAAAAAAAAAAACCAGCCTGATACCGTTTGTGGAGAAGAACAATCGTCTGGTAATGTCTGTATGCGCAGCAAAAAGATAAAGAAAAATACATACTTTTCTTGTAACATTTGCACGCGCAACAAAAGATTAAAGGCCAAAAAAAAAAAAAAAAAAAAATCTTCTGGTAACTGCTGTACACATTAAAAAAATGTGTAGTTTCTTAACTTACAACAAAAATTTAAAAAATATATATATGTACTTCTGGTACGTACGTCGAGTGGTAGAGTAATTAGAGCTCGTGCTTTCAAAGCAATGTTACCGGGTTCCAAACCTGGCAGTGTCATGCTCCAGTCTACCCAGAACGAATATAGTGAAGTCTCTAACACTTCACTCCCCTATGACAGTATCTGCTATGGGACTACCTTAACCTTTTACTTCTGGTAACGTCTATCACACAACCTACCACTAGATAACAAACGTACTTCTGGTAACGTCTATCACACAACCTACCACTAGATAACAAACGTACTTCTGGTAACGTCTATCACACAACCTACCACTTGATAACAAACGTACTTCTGGTAACGTCTATCACACAACCTACCACTAGATAACAAACGTACTTCTCATGACAGTTGCAAACACAGCTAGCTACCAGGTGGAAATATTCAAGGCTTTAACTGCTCACTGACAGAAATTCTAAAACATTTTTTATATGGACAAATATAAATCTACTTGATAATACATATATCCCAGTTATAATCTTTACACATAAGCAAGTAATACATATATCCCAGTAAAGATCTATATAGACACACAATCAAGAAATAAAACAGAACCCAAAAACACTTAGGTGACAAAAGCCAGCGGCGTGATGCTGACCACATCACCCCTAGTGTGCTGATGGTCAAGAAATATGGGCCATATTCCCAATATCCCTCAATGGGCGTATAACGGGATCCTTTCCTCCCCTTTTTTGTTCGATCTCCCGGGAAGCCTTTCACTTTTGTTACTTTTCTACTGTATAGCGTCCTCCTTATTGTCTGTCTTACGACTGCTTGTAATTTACTTTATTTATTTATATAAGCCTCCTTTCCAGAGAACCTTCTTCTGTCTTAGGGGAGTTGAATTATTGTCTTAACTCTTAACTTTTTTTAACGTATAAAAACACCGAGGGAAAGCTATATAAAAAAAAAACCGACAAAACACTACTAAGTATAACTTATAAAGATATACTAAGAATAATCGGCTCGTCCACTTTGTTGTAATGCACCTAAAACCAACCAGTAGCACAAGTATTTTCTTTCATACAGGAACAAGGCAAGGGCAGAATAAATAACGCTCAATAAGATAAAGACTGATAAATGAGCTGGAAGATGCAAGATTGGCAGTCGAACGATCATCCTGACTTGAAGACAACAGCGCTACAGGTTAGGTTTCTACAGACTTAACAAAAGTATATTCCGTGACCATTTAAGGGTCGCAAATATAATCAAATCCTTTATATATCTTATATTTATAGCACCATGTGATTTGAAAAAAAGAGAGCGTTTCAAAGTTGTAAGCTTCACTGTTTAGTGTTCAAATCTTAATGCGGTTTTTATGTATGTTTACAATGTTACGACGATCAATGTCATATTTGCTCAGATACTCATTGAAAAAGAAGAAACAAAAATTAAAGAAGTCAGAAATGCTAGAAATGAAAAGTGACTGAATGAAGGCTATGAACTATTTTTGTCATGTTGGCTCGTGTAGTCCCTTTACATACTGATAATCATTATATACACTTCTGATCCCTCCAAAAACAATTTAGTGAGTTGGTTTCTCTAGTCAGGGTTTCTTAACTTGGGTCATTAGATGGATTCTTGGGGGTCCGTGTACATAACCTACAATTTAAAATGTGAAGTTTTTTTTAATTATGCTTTTATGCACCTCCTTAAGGGACATCCCTCGCCTCTTCCCGGGTATGGTGGCTGTACTGGGATGACCGGACATTTCCACCAGTCAATAAAATGCAATAATGGAAAACTTTTTAAACCAGAATCATTGCTGGAGAGGATGCATCCGACGTTTATGAAACCAACGCGCAACAGGAATAATTAGCATTCATACCCTTCGACATTTGCTGAGGGAGACAGAGCACTTATGGGTGTGCCCGGAGTGCAGTGACGTCAGTTCTGACCAACAACAGTACGCTTTTTTTTAAAGAAGGGGTCACCTCCGAGGTTGTTGAATTTATTTCCAGCTGCTTCATGTACTGCCGAGGGAGCTTAAGCTTGTTGTACAGTAAATAGTTCGGGAACTTACCATAGTAATTGTCGAAATCCGAACTGCTGACTTAACGAAATTAAAAAGGTAAACGCACTCCAATAGCAGATAATGCCGCAAGAGAGTGAAGTAGTGATAACTTATTGTTAAGAATGTACAAATCCAAAATTCCAAACACGTTTTCTTTTTAATTATTCTAAATCTTTTCAAGACCATAGAAATTTAATTCTTGAAATTTCTAAACTTGTTCATCATTTTATTACTTGATAAATCTTTCACAGAATCTCTCCAAAAAGTTTTAGTTTAATAAAAAAGGTTTGATAGAAGAGAAAAATGTGATACTGTTTATCCTAGTGTTAAGGGAGATTAAGTGTCCGAGTCGTCTACTTTGTCCATGGATATTTGGTTTGATCTCAGCTTTTATAAAGTATAATGGCAGATCCCATAGTAACGGTTTAGTCAAAATATATGGTGCCAACATGTAACATTTCTGATTCCATTCTTGAATAAAGTTCAATTGGCAAAACTCAACCAACTTAATACATTGAATTGACGCTTCATTTTGACGACTTGAAATTTATTTCACAATATGATATACTATAATTTCTGCACGAACTTCACTCTATATATCAAGTCATTGAAAATTAGTCATTCATTCAAATTTTTCATCTACTCAGTTCCATGTAACGTAACAGATATTATACTTCTGAATCAACATTTTCTGCTCCAATTTATTCATATATCTCGATCAGTTGCTCCTGATATCTTGTATTCACTTTTACTTTCCTCTTAATTTATTTTAGATCAGCACATTTGTATGGTTAAATAACCTGTTCATTGGACTAGGCAACACATCTAGTCTATAAATCATGTATCATCACATGTCGGGGAATTGGCGTCCCGAAAATATCATTCTTATATTTGGTGCAATTCTTACAGCCCATAAATATATTCGATACACGAAAGTATTATTTATTTAATACACTTGCCTGTATAAAGGCCCAACAACCACAAGCACGAAACACAGCCAGAAGCTAGCAGCGTCACACATACTCTGCTCTTTTCGTCATTCATCGTTACCAATTTCTCAGCCATGCTTAAACATATTCTCATCTTTCATACATTCAGTTGAGTTATGACATGGTGTGGAAAAATCCCGGTATTAATAATAAATTCCCCGCGATTAATTTCACACCTTGTAGTGACCCCAACATTAACAGTTTTTTTAAAGTTTGATTTCTTTAAGTGGAAGTAGCAGTAAAATATCATCAACCAGTGCGAAAGATCAACCGACGAGATTGGTTATGAGCAATCTCGATTTTTGGGTAGCGTTTTGAATTGTCTATGATGCGATAGAACATGCATCCACTAGACGGTGTCTTAAATCTACAACAAACTCGTAGCTACTGCGAGTTTCTTCATCACTAGAGGACCCAAGAAGTAAATCTGTCAAAACATGCAAAGGTCCTCGAGGATTCGCTCCATTAACAAGTTCAAATGGAGAAAAACCAGTACTCTCGTGGGGTACTTCTCTGTATGAAAAAGCACTGACGGCAATATCCTAACCCAGTCACGAGGCTAAGACTCAGTGACCTTTCCAAACATTAACTTAAGGGAGCCGTTTAACCGCTCGCACACGCCATTTGTGGCTGGCCTGTAAGGATTCTGAATGAGTGTTTGATGTAACATAAATTCTCAATATCCTTCATGACCTGTGACATAAATTGTGTCCCTCTATCGAAAAGTATCTCTTCTGGAAAACTAATACGTGTGAAAATTAAAATCAATGCTTCAGCAACTGACATGGTAGTAATTGCCTTCAATGGTATGGCTTCTGGCCATCTAGTGCATAAATCAATGCACGTTAGAATATATCGGAATCCCCGATCAGACATCACCGACATGAAACCAATGATGTCGATTGCAAGTTTTTTGAAAGCACGCACAGGTGCATCTGTGATCTGCAAGGGTGCAGTTTGGTTCTTGCCCTTGCGTGCTACTTTTTGACAGTTAGGACATGATCAACATTAAAGTTTAACATTCCTATTTATGCCAGGCCAGTAAAAATTAGATGTGACTCTAAATAAAGTACGGTTTCTACTTAAATGACCAGCCATAGGGATATCATGCCCTGTCTTTAATACTAAAGATCGAAAACTCATTGGCACAATAATTTGCTTTTTCTCAGTGCTATTTCCCTTTCTAAAACAACGTATTAAGATAGAGTTCCTTAACTCAAACCTGTATGTAGAATGTTTTGTACTTTTGACATGATTGGTTTCTGCCAACGGGAATAACTTTTCACAGATTAATCTTCGTGTAGTTTAATGGAAAATAAATTTGGAGAAATGGTATGTGCATTTCTCCATGATTCTTGTAATGTCAATGATCTAGGTGGTTCAGCTTTATCTTCAGCTGCCTTCTGTGCTCTGGTTACCAAAGCGTTAGCCACCAGTGGGTGATTATTAACCCAATCTGTAATCTCTTGTGAAGAGCAATCCCCAACACCAGGTATGTTACCAATAATTAAATCAGCAATTGGATTTTGTAAGGCGCATACCTTCACTTTTCCTGAATAAAAAGGTGTATCAATGTCCACAATGTACTACTGGAAACCATTCAATGTTACCACTGAAGGTGACACACTTCACTGATTTCCCAGTGAGGGCCGAATCCTCTACAAATGATCGTCGAATATCCACAGTCGTGCAACCAGTATCTCTAAGCACTTTGACTGGTCTATTGTATAGGAACCATTTATGAAACGTAAGGCGACCTACATTTTCACATAAGGACATAGCAGGCAAAGTATTCCACACAGTAGTCTTGTATGAGAACCTGGTTCATATAAAGTTTTGTATTCAGAGCAATTGTTGTCTTTTACTGAACTTACAACACATGCATTAGCATGATCAGTCGTAATATCACTATCCACTTGTTGTGCACCGGCATTTGAATGTTCTTGTTTCCTATTGGCATGTCTATACTCATTTTTGTGATCACCTTTGCAATTATAATGTTTATTCTGATTATCATGTGGTTCATCATATCTATACCTACCAGTTCTACTTGGTCGTTCATGTGTGGATCTTCTATATCCCTTGTGATGAGTATCCTCACTGCATTTACCATATTGATGTCCACGACCTCGGTTAGAATAATTTGAGTATCCGTATCTACCGAAGTGAGATTGTGACTGTCGACGAGGAAAATTGTAACGTCCTCGATAGGAAGATCTAAAATCCGTCCTATATCTGCCATCCACACGCTTAGAGCGAGGACGGTAGTCACTTACTCTATTGTCGTGGTATGAGACACAAACAGGTAATGCATGACTGGAGGATAATTTATGAATTTCTTTGTTGGGGTGAGCCGTCATGTAATGTCTGCCCAGGACCTTACACTCAGAAATACTCTTAGGCTTTCTCTCCTGTAAAAAACTCACAGGGTCTGTGCTACAGGCGGATAAAACTTTATCCCTGAACATCAAATAAACCATCATTTGTTTTACTTATGCCTGAAAGATCAACCCAGAGATTTAAATACAATTTTATAGAAGAGATAAACTCCCCAAAGCCAGCATTCTTAGAAGGAACGGAGGAGTAAAATTTCTCCCTAAAACCATCTTCCGTTAATTGGAATTTTGTTAATAAAGTTTTTGCTACAACATCAAAATCTGCTCTACTGGTTTCGCCAAGAGCAATAAAACATTTCAGAGCTGCACCTGCCAAGTGGTCTGAGAAAATAATAGGCCATTTCTCTTTTGGTATCTTCGTATCTGTAGCTCTCATTCTTCTTTGATCCTTAGCCGCCGACCGTCAAAGCAGTCAGTGGCCATCACGCCTAGTGGCGTCTTGTGGGGCAACAACAAATTGATTCCACTTTGCTCGGTCGGTGGCCATCCTTCGTACAGTGCCCCAACTCTGGCTCATTCTTTGCATCTTAGCCTCCACAGTCCTCCGCCAGGTTGTTTTTGGTCGGCCTCTCTTTCGTTTTCCTTCAGGGGTCCAAAGCATAGCTGTTCTTGTGATGACATCGGGGTCTCTTCTGAGGACATGGCCAACCCAGCTCCAGCGTCTGCAAGCTATGATGGTGTGCATGTCCTCTTGCTTGTTCCGAGTAAGCAGATCTTGGTTGGTGATGGTATTCGGCCAAAAGATTCGGTGAATTTTTCTTAGTCATGTTGTGTGAAAAGAGGACAATTTCGACATGTCCTTCTCTGTAACTCTCCAGCATTCCGCACCATATAGAAGCACAGAAAGCACACAGTTCTGATATAATCTTAATTTTGTGAATGTGCTGTATTGAGAGGACTTCCAGATGTTGTTTAGGCTAAAAAAGGCTGTTCTTGCCTTATTCATTCTGATGTTGATGTCTTTGCCTGCCCCGCCGTCTGGTGTTACTATGCATCCTAGGTATGTGAAGGTGTCTGTCTGTACCAGTTGCCGATTCCTTACTGATATGGGCTCAGGGTTGCTCACATTGAGCGTCATGACCTCTGACTTCTTTAAATTGATGTTCAAGCCCACCTGCTTGCTAAACTTATTAAGTCTATCCGTTTTTTCCTGGATGTGTTGATGTGAATGTGCTAGTAGTGCAATGTCATCTGCATATTTCAGATCTTCCAATGTAGAAAATGTAGTCCATCTTATTCCCCTTGGACTGCCCTCTGTTGTCTGGCGCATCACCCAGTCTATGACTGTTAAAAATAGAGTGGTTGATAAGCCCTCAGTATTTTCCATAAACTGTCCCTATGTATGCTGTCAAAAGCCTTTTCAAAATCTACGAAATTAATGTACAGCTGTCTTTGCCATTCTAAGCACTGCTCTATAATGATCCTGAGAGTGAATGAGGGTAAGTATATGATCCACACATCTTCTGTTCTGTCTAAATCCTGCTTGTTCTTTCCTCAGTTTGTGGTCTACTGCTTTTGAAATTCTCTGTATAATTATCCTGCCTAGTATTTTGCTGGGAACTGAGAGAAGAGTGATTCCTCTCCAATTATTGCAGTCTGCAAGATCTCCCTTCTTGGGCAATTTAACAATTATTCCTTTGTTCCACTCTGATGGTGTTGTCCCCATTTTCCAGACTTGTGCAAATAGTGGTTCTAATAGTTCTGCTGCTAGCTCAGGGTCTGTCTTAAATAGCTCTTCATTTAAGTTATCATAGCCAGGAGCTTTTCCGTTCTTTAACCCTTTGATTGCTGTGATGATTTCTTCTTTTCGTGGAATGTCTGTATTTACATCTAGATCGTTTTCAGCCTCAGGAACATTCAATTGTGTCTCTGGTGGTTCCTTGTTAAGAGTTTCTCTGAAGTGCTCTGCCCATCTTGTTTCCTGTCTCTCTGCTGTCGTGATGAGATTTCCTTGCTTATCTCTTACTAATGTAATATTGTTTGCACCTCGTTTTCCGCTGATGAATTTAGTTATTTTGTATACTGTGCTTTGTTCATTTCTCAGTGCTACCTCTTTTGCCTGTCTTGCAAGATCGTCTAGGAAATTCCTTTTGTTGACTCGGGTTTGGCGTTTAACTTCCTTGTCCAGCTGACTGTACTATTCGCTATATACGAGTAGTTGCTTTAACCTGGGGGACTTCGCTTCTGTTTTCTTTCTTTTCATTTCCTTTCTCAGTGTTATGGTGTTTAATGTTTCTGGTGTTATCCAGTCTTGCTTCTTCCTTTCCTGGAATCCCGCGCATGATTTGCTGCTTTCCTTATATATTGTTGAAATGGTGTTGAATTTCTGGTCTATATCATCAGTCAATGTCTTTTCTGACTTTTGGCAAATTGATATCGTTTCTTTATGTCAGCCGCAAAAGATTTTCTGGTAAGGGGGTCCTTCAATTTGCTGATGTCAAACCTTTTCTGTATAGTTATAGTTGGTCCAGCCCTTCTTAGTTTCACTTTCAGTTTTGCTTCTACTAAATGGTGATCACTTCCCACGTCTGCACCTCTTCTTACCTTCACATCTTGTAATGCATGTCTCCATCTACCGTTAATCATGATGTGGTCTATCTGGTTTCTGTCCCGACCATTTGGTGATTCCCATGTTAATTTGTGAATTTCTTTATGTGGGAAAAGTGTTCCTCCAATGACCAGGTTGTTAATACTACAGAAACTTATTAATTTATCCCCATTTTTGTTTGCTGTTCCGCTGCCGCATTTCCCCATTACTCTTTCATTATATGTATTGTATGTACCAACTTTAGCATTGAGGTCTCCCATTACTATAATAAGATCATATCTAGGTGTGTCTTCCATTTCTTTTTGCAGTTGTTGATAGAATTCATCCTTGACCTCTTCATCGCTGTCATTCGTTGGTGCGTAGCATTGTATTATTGTAGTATTGTTTAATCTACCTCTCAGTCTTAATCTTATCAGTCTGTTGTTGATGGGTTTCCATTCCAGTAATGTCCTTTCTATTCTGTTCTGTAGAATAATGGCTACACCTTCATTGTGCTGTCCATCCTCTCTTCCAGAGTAAAGTACTGTTTCTCTTGTTGCTGTTTTAACTTTTCCTGCCCCTGTCCATCTGCTGTCGCTTATCCCTAGAATGTGTAACCTATAGTTTCTCATTTCTGCCGTGACTTGTTTTAGTTTACCCGTCTCATTCATTGTCCTGACATTCCAAAATCCTATTCTTGTATCATGTTTTGCGGTCAGGACGTCCGTTCTCATGTCAGTAGCTTCCTTTCGGCTTTCACCACTGACAGTCATACGAGCCTCAGACTCCGGATGTCCGTCCCGCAGCAAAGTTTGTTTATTCGTTGTTGTTTCCGTAACTTCAATTTATTTTACATAGACAGGGGTGTCAGCCCTATGCTAAAACCCCCAACCTGCAGGACCAGGGTGTCTGCTTTAGTCTGATCCCTGCCCGCGCAAACCTGTCCAGCTTGGTAGAACTTTCCAGGAGTAAAACTCCCACTGGCATAGCTCTGGGGGTAATCAGGGAACGCAAGCCGCCATACCTCGACAAGGTATTGACACCGGTGATGGCAGGTAACTCTCATAGTAAACCTTAAAATAAAACTATCCATACAATCGCGTTTCTCCTCAAAGTTAGGTAATTTGAGCTTAGGATAATTGTAAGGATTTGTACCAGACCCTTTTGGCTGTTCACTAATATTCTGAGCTTAAATTTTTGCATGTTCAATAGCTTTATAATGTTCCAATCGAAGTCTTTCAATTTCTAATTGTTTATCTAATTTCATCCTTTCTAATTACATTTCATGGGCAAGTCTCTCTCTATCTAATTCTTGTTCTTTGACTTTTAATTCAAATGCTCTATCTTTTTGAGCAAGTTCTTTAGCTTTCAATTCGCTTTCTTAATTCTTCTGCTCTTTTCTGTGCTTCACGTTGCTCAATCCTTTCAACATGAGCACAATATTTTTCATATTTGGCATCAGCATAGGCCTCAAGTTAATCACCTGATTTGCCTTTCTTTATTCTTTCCTGAATAAAGTCTTCCAGTGTAGACATTGTTTTCCACAATATTAAATGACCCTATTTAAGTACTTAATCGAGCTATAACACTATTTGATCAATTATATAAATTAATGTAAGGAACAAAAATGACCATTAGTATTGTCACGTGGGTTTTGATCATTAAATTGCCTACATCTTCTTCCTATTCTCTCACCCGCATCCTTTTATTTTATTATCTTTCCGTACTTGTGTTTCCTGTATTTTTTCGCATCACTCGTTGCGAAAAATATATTTCTTTCCCATCATCGTTTTTCTTTCTCATACTGACTAGTAACCTTATTGCATCAGATGTCAGTCGCGCAGGTAGACGTGAATGTGCGAAAAATTCGTTTCGCTGGACATAGAGCAGACTTTTTGCACCTGTCACGCGCGGGTTTTCCGGGCTGAACGCTTAAGCAGGAGCAAATATTTACACCTTATAGTCGTAGTTTCAGACGGTTGTCTGAGATTTGCTACTGACACGCGCTTTTCCCGGTCAGTTTGTTACCGCAGGTGCGTAATCGCCCTGGTGGCAGTTACGACACGCCTCTAAGTTAAACGTAAGGTGTTTTACACGGGAAAGGGGAGATGATTTCGGAGTTTGAGAAAATGTGGGATTGTTTGCCCCTGTTTTCAAATATCCACCCAGGAGCTGAAATCTGATTTGATTTCAGTCTTCAACATCTTCAGTAGACGGAAACACGCGTGCTAGCGAATGAAGCTTGTATAGCGAATTTCATAGTTCTCGTCAGATTTGTGACGAGCTTCTAACTACCTATCTAGTGAATTATCCTAGTCGTGGTGTTACCGTAGTGCTGTGGTGAGATTAATAAAATAGATATATAGTATTTTGGAAAGTGGTTAAAGCGTTAAATCGCTCATTTCATTTTAACTAGTTTCTTTTGAACAGAGTGCTTAATTTATAGTTTGTTATATTCTCTAAGTCGACGAGTTACAGTGGAAGTACATAATAAATTATATCTTTAGCTTACTAAACTAGTAGCTATAAGGAATTTAATTTAACGGCTAATACTCAGTCAAAACTGTTTTAATAACAAACTTATAAATGCTAGACGCGACATCAGTGAGTAGTGACGGAATACGCACCATATTCCTAATTCCTGATGATCGATTTTATATAACTTATTTCACCGGAAGTTTAAATAATAAGTCAAGCTGTAGGCTTGCTATTTAAAAGGTAAGTTTTATTGAGTACATAATAGGTAAATGATTTATATGTGCTTTTCCTTTTATACAGTGAAATACTGGGGTGACCCGAACTTTACCAGCATTTAATAAGAGTTCATACTTGTGAAGAAATAGACAGTCCTTATTTTGAACCACGTGGGTTTCTCAAGTAACACTGATCTGAGAGTGCATATGCAAACAGAGTTAGACAGAAATACTATATCCCACTAACGGGTTTTTCAAAGACTGTAATGATCAATACTGGGCCTGTGAACCAGATTTTAATTTCTTCCATAAACTCTACGTAAATTTTCTGCCTGGCGGCGATAATAATTACAATCAATAACAGTAACGTTCCAACATTGTTGACAAGTGAGTGGGGAACTAAGATTTTTCTGTTTGAGAGAAGTTGTCCACCGGTCATCTTCCTAATTAAGGGAAACTTCGTGTTCTGACATTTTGTGCTCGTTTAAGCCTAATTCTTACCTCGTGAGTCAAGTGACATTAACTTTAATCTGAAATAACTATCGCCTGAAGCAGACGCTCCCCAGATCCATTTTGATGAAACCAACAAACAAATCTGCAGAGCTGGGATCTGTTTCATTAAACGACAGTAACAGATAAAAAGTGTGAGTGTCCAAAATTTGCGCCAGCCGGCGAAACCACAACACGATTGTAAGTATATCAGGGCCCTGATGAAAGAACCGAGTGAAAGTGACGGAAGGATGTTCGTTGTATAATACACTCACTTGTTATATTTGTTTTTTTTTCCTTAGGCGAGATTTGCTGCTTAAGTAACGTGTTCCTTTAGAATAGATACTGCTGTCAAAGTCAGTCTATACCTTCAAAGGGGAACAATATTAGACCCTAACCACATGCATCTATAACTCTTTGGGCCATCATCTGTCATCCTAACGAGGCTGTGGGCTAAACCTAGAGTTAAGATCATAACGGGGCTATCATCCTTGTAGCATTTTCCTTGAATTTTATGACTATTTGTATATGTTTTTCCTTGATGTAATTTTTGGTGTTGTGAGAAGATTTTTTTAGATGATAATAATAAAATCTCTCTTGAACTGAATCAGTGCGTTGGTCAGCTCGTTCAAATAATATATATATTCATGGTTATAGATTTCCCACGTCTGTGTATATATATATACACACACACACACTCTGTCTCTCACACATATTAACTTCCACCTCCACTCGAATTTATCTGGGTGAATTTCTGGGACCTTATTCCCAGCATTGCCACTAAGAAACATGTTTCGGAACAAAGCCTTTTCAAAACGTAGTATTAGTGTCCCTATTCCCTTTTTTCCCCCAAAGATCGGACAGGAAATGAATCTAACCAGGTCCGGGAGCCAGTGGAATATTGGTCTTTGCTTAGTCACAGCAAGATCAACAAGATATATGAAATGTGCAAGAACCACAAATAAAATTTAATTTTATCTTAACCACAACCTGATTATTTTCCATGATTGGACGACTAATCCCTTGTCTGAGATAGCAGAACTCTTTGAGATGGCCAAAGAAAAATTTAAAAAAGAATAGACATCTAAAGATACGTTCAAAACTCGCTTTTGGTTTTTGAATAACATATTTATATATACCTTATCCATAGCTGTCTGTCCTCCCACGCCAAAAAATAAATTGTATGTACACTACTTAATCATCTATAAAAAGCTGCTACTCTCTCTTGTAAATGAACCCACCAGCATAAGGTACTGTTCATATAAAAAGCTGCTGTTATACCTTGTAAATTATCCCACTATCATCAGGTGTTGTTCATATAAAAAGCTGTTCTTATACCTTGTAAACTATCCCACTAGCATCAGGTGTTGTTCATATAAAACGCTGCTGTTATACCTTGTAAACTATCCCACTAGCATCAGGTGTTGTTCATATAAAAAACAGTTGCTTTCCTCTGCAAATTATCACCTCTCACAAGCATAAGGTATTCATCACATTACCAGCTTTCTTTCCTCACGTCAATTATTACTTCTTTTTAGTATATTGTAATGTTCAGAAAAAGTTGTTATTCACCTTTATAAATTATTACATCTCACTAGCATTAGGTATTGTTCATATGAAAAAAACTGTTATTATCCCTTAGAACTTTAACGCCTCTATAGCATTAGTACCGTTCACATTCAAAGCTTTTTTTGTTCCAAATATCAGTTATCACATTTCGCTTGCATTAGGTATTGTTCACGTTAACAGCTCCCCTCCCCCCCCGCCCCCCCCCCCCCCCCCCACCCCCCACCCCCCCCCCCCCCCCCCCCCCCCCCCCCCCCCCCCCCCCCCCCCCCCCCCCCCCCCCCCCCCCCCCCAATCCCATATCAATTAACGCATCTCATTAACATTTGGTATTGTTGACATAAAGAGCTGTTATTATCCTTTATAAATTGCTATTTCTCACTAGTATTGTTGACATAAGGGGCTGTTATTATCCTTTATAAATTGCTATTTCTCACTAGCATTAGGTACAGTTCATATTTAAACCCCGCCCTTCCTCTTTTTGTTTTTAGTGGATTATCCCCCTTCACTCATAACTGACTATGGGAATGCGTCCCTGAGGTGGAGCAGCCATCGGCTGCTTTTTTTATTTTAATTTCCTGGTGTTCCTTTCGACGTGTTCTTTTCTTTTCTACTTGTTGTGAGAGCTTATTTTCACCCAATCTGAGGTGGTGCCATAGGAAGCGTCGCTACTTGGTACGATCGGCAGTTTTATCATTCCAGGTTGTTGGGTTTATGTCCAATTCATGTATCTCTTGTACAACATCTTTGAAGCTCAGCTGCAGTCGTCCAATTTCTCTTTTGCCTGTAGAAAATATCTTTGGAGATGCGACCATCTTCCATGCGGCGGACATGGCCAAGCCAGTGTATTCTGCGCAGTCTAAGCAGTGTATGCATGCTCTGAAGGTCAGCAAGTGACAGCATCTCGACATTTGTCACTTTATCCTTCCACGAAATACCAAGGATGTGGCCTAAACACCGAAAATAGAAGATATTAAGCCCTCTTTTTTTCCTTTTAATTATTATATCTCACTAGCGTTAGGTTTTGTTCATATTTACAGTTTTTTCCCCTTTTAATCATTATGCCTCACTAGCATTAGGTATTGTTCATATATAATGTTGTTATCGTCCCTTATAAATTAACATATATTGTTAGCATCAGGTGTTGTTCACATGAAAAGCGATTACTGTCCCTTATAAACTGTTACACATCATTAGCATTGGGTATTGTTCCAATAACTGGTTGATGGTTGCACTAATGAATTATCATATTTCACTAGCATTAGACGTTGTTAATCGTGCTAAACCGTTACACTCCTTACATACACAATGGAGTTGTCCCTGCGTTATTTTTTTCAAACGCCATCATGTCTTGCCACAACTTCTTAACTTTAATCACTAGTATTATGCTTCTCCTTTTCTTTTCGTACGAAGCAAAGATTTACCCCAGCAGCTGGTTCCTTCGCTGGAACCTACAGTAAAGTTTTAATAAAACAATTTGTTTTACATAATGATGTTGCCAGCCCCATGATAACCTCATATTAGTCGCTTTTTATGATATGTCTTAGGAGACAGCAGCCCTGGTTTCTCTTTAATATATAAATTATCAGGTAATTATAAAGCCTAACAAATAAATTCTAATAAAGAAAAGAGCAATGGTAAAATAACAGTGCTGTCACAATAACTGTACTCGAAATCCCCCTTGTTTTATGCTTCGTCTGCAAATTGTAACGCTTTCACGTTGATAGTAAAAGCCTACTATATTATTACCCGCTTTCTTCAATGAAACGTGTGCTGTATTTCTTGGAAAAACATTTGAGATACGCAAGCTGAACAATGACCTAATTTTAATATTTCATTCATTCCATTTTATACACAGCGTAACTAAAAGACAGATAAAGCAGGATAGAGAGAAGGGAGAGGCAGAAAGCCGAACGCATGCAAAATTAAACACGCGTCTCGCTATTAATGCCACCCCAACAAGCGTAACGCGATACACAATTACTACTATCACGCGTGTAAGGCCACATGCACTAACTTTTTCGGACGGACAGTGATAAAAACACTAACCTTCCCAGAGTTAGGTTTTAAAATCCTGAAAAACTCTTATTAGAAAAGATGACAATAGATGGGTTTACGTTTGAAAACATTACAGTACCCAGACAGCACATCTTCGAAACAGGAGGTTGAAGAAATTGCATATTTTGAACGCAGCCACTTAGCTCTTTTAAATTTGTATATTTGGGTTCCTTAGGGCTTGCTGACAAAGAATATGTAAAACGTTACGCAAATAGTCTAGGAATTAACAAGTTATAACCAAAATAAAATAGTGGGGATGCCTGACAGCATGAAATCATTTCTGCTCATAAAATTTTTTTATAACGTGTTTGAAAAAACCTTGCGTACGGAAATAGCCTATCATGTAAACTCCAAATTGATTGGAGCGCAACAAATATAAGACTAAACACGATTGGTCGGACTATAAATACTATCTTTGGTTGTTAGGGGAGACGTAGGAAGGTAAAATTTTTTCAAACACTTGTCGAAACGTGGCTCCATTGGCCAGACTCGCTGATATAATCACTTAGGAGCGTTAGTTCGAGACCACTAGTTCAAATAAGCTTGATAAAGCAACAGTGCGTTGAAGCCAGCTCATATTTTTGCTAAATAAAAGCCTGGAACATAAGCAGATGGGAATTTGTGCCAGTATTTGTGCCAGAATTCATTGCTAGTCAACGTATCTGTGTTTATTCTATGAATTGTGGTAAGCTTGAAACATTCAGTATCTTTTAATGAAAATTGAATGTGAATTGTTAATTTATGCCTGTATATATGTGTAGTTCAGTAGCAAACATGATGTAAAGCCTATAATGCTCCAGCCTGAACAGAAGGTGTCGGAGGAAAGTAAAACGGCATGGAATGGCCACACAGTACACTGACACCTAGATGATTGACTAGAAAGAAATAATGCTGGAAGTGCAGAGGCGTAGTAACCATTAAGGAGGTTAATACTGGTATAAAGTATTTCAGATGAAGCTGACAGTTGGCCTAACGCTCTGAACTCAATGTTTGTGGTGTATTGTGCTCAGTGTAGAACTAGAGTATCAATTAGTTATGAAGTAGAAGGTACATCCTTCTTGTTTTCAGGGACCGTGGTCTTGATGGTATTGAGCAGCACCTGGTCAGAGCTTTGCTGAATCCAGAGTCGGACAGCATACTCCTTGGTCCATTTAGCTATCAGTGAGGTGTCTCCAGAGCACAGGGGAGAAATCGAGCAGAGGAGTCTTTTCCTGCCGCCATCACGCAAGATAAGCTGATGTGGCCAGCTGAGCTCAAAATTATGTACCCCCATCTTAAAATAACATTGTAACATAAACTTAAGAGGGGAAGTAAATTGTTTTAATATCAGAAACTGAGAACATCTCCAATACTAGTTCCAATAAAGACAAACTATTGAAGTCATGATGACAAATACCAACAGAGCTTGAACAAAACAAAACCAGTATTACCTCATATTACTACTACACAACTGACACACATAGGATACTTTTAATAATATATGTCACTACAATATTCATATTGAGAAATTCTGTACATATAACTTGTAATTAAAATTGATTGTGATTCCTGGTTCCCTTTGTATTTGAATCAGGACACATATTCATTCATGACAGCAATGAATACATATTGTTATTTGAAAAGTTATCAGTGACTCCTTTAAGATATCCTTGTAGAGTGTTTTATGTATGTGAGTGTCACAGTGTTGTCAAGTGTGGTGGAATAAATTAAATTGTTTATCTGTCTGTTGTTGTTATGACTTACACTTCATCATACACATACCCTAGACATACAACGTAGTCATCACACTATTCCAGAATAATTCTGACTGAGATATATATATATATGTGGCAGCAAGTAAGGTTATCTATAATACACTACTCTTATTAGATATAGATACCTTCACAGCTGATCTCAGTCAGTACACTAAGTCCCCTATAAATATTTATAACATCCCACTTCACCACATATAATTATGAGATGATTCATTCATCATTCATAACCCTCCACTCCCAAAGGAGCATAGGCCTTCAACAAACACATGCCAAGTCCTCTTGTCACGTGCCATCATCTCAAGTTCTTTCCACGTTCTCCTCATCATTTTCACCTCTGTTTCCAGCTCTCTTCTCCATGTGCTTCTTGGTCTACCTCTGCTTCTCTTGCCCTGGGGATTCCAGAACAAGGACTGCCTTGTAATGCTATCAACAGGTTTCCTCAGTGTGTGTCCTATCCATCGCCATCGTCTTCTTCCCATCTCTTGTTCCACTGGCACTTGTCTAGTTCTTGTCATCAGTTCCACGTTGGTAACCTTGTCATACCATTTTAATCCCTCTATTCTACCCAAGCACTCATTTATGAAAGTCTGTAGCTTTTTGGTTGTTGTCTTTGTTGTTTTCCATGTCTCAGAGCCATATAATAGTACTGACTTCACATTTGAGTTGAAGATTCTTATTTTCGTGTTGGATTCGATTTCTCTTGATCTCCATATATTTCCCAATGCAATGAAAGCTCCTCTTTTGCTTTTGTATTCTTATTTTGATATCGCTGTCTGTCCCTCCAACTTTGTCTATATTGCTGCCAAAATATGTGTACGATTCTACATCTTGTATTGGTGTTTCTTCAAGTTCAACCCTGTTATCATTACCTGCATTTATTCTCATTATTTTTGTCAGTTTTTATGTGTTGAAATATAATTTGTGCACTCTTGTAAATTTCCCTTCTTAGGCAACTTAACCAGATATCCTTCCTTCCATTCTGCTGGTATCTCTTCCTTTTCCCAGACTTTATCAAGTAATTTATATAACATCTCTGTAGCCGTGTCGATATCTGCTTTGATGGCCTCTGCTGGAATGCCATCAGGTCCAGACGCTTTTCCATCTCTTAGAAGCTTTATGGCTTTCTTTATTTCTTCCTTTGTTGGTCTTTCACCGTTAATTTGTAGCTCTTCTTCTGCTAGCTGGATGTCCGGGGGGGGGGGGGGGGGGGGGGGGGGGGTGGAGCTGGTCTATTGAGAAGGTCCTCAAAATATTCTGGGCTCTTGTATATTGGGAGCAGGGGGGGGTTTTGCCATTCTTGTCTATTCTCCTCAATATACTTCCTCTTGTCTCTGTTGATACTTCTTTTTACTTCTTTGTTTGCTTCTGTGTACACGTCTTGAGCCTTGGCTTTGGAACCTGGTTTTGCTTGTGTTTAAATCTGCTTTCTTGTTTTTCCTGTCTTTTATCTTATTGATGGTTTCTGTTGTTATCCATGCTTTTTGTTGTCGTTCCATTTTCCACAGTATCTCTTCACATGTCTCATTCCATACCGTTTTGATTTGCTGCCAATAGTCTTCTGTATTCTCTGCATCTTCCAGCTGTTGGAGCACTTGGAATTTGTTGGATATTGTGACCGCAAATTTGTCTCTTGTTTCTTGATTTCTTAGATGTCCTACATTAAATTGTTGTCTATAATTTTGCATTGTTGCATATCTCTTGAGTTTCATTTTTACTTTGGCTATCAGAAGGTGGTGATCTGATGCCACATCTGCTCCTCTATATACCTTTACATCCTGCAATGATGATCTAAACTTCTTGTTTATGCACATATGATCAATCTGATTTTCTGTTCTATGGCCTGGTGATATCCATGTTGCCTTGTGTATTCTCTTGTGTGGAAACAAGCTTCCTCCTATAGCCAGTTAATTTGAAGCACAGAAGTTTGAGAATAGTTCCCCATTTTCATTCATTATTCCTAGCCCCTGTTTTCAAATGACTTCTTCAAAGCCGGTGTTGACTGTACCTATCTTTGCATTCATATCACCCATCAAAATTGCGATGTCTCTTCTTTTTACTTTTTCCATAATTTCCTGTAGTCTAGTATAAAATGCTTCTTTCCCCGACTCTTCTTTGTCATTAGTTGATGCATAACATTGGATGACATTTACATTTATTTTCTTTTTAGCTGTTTTAAAAGAAGCTGTTATTATTCTGGATCCAACAGCTTCCCATTCAATGAGTGCTTTCTGTGCTTCTTTAGATAACATAAGAGCTACCCCTTCACTGTAGTGTGAACTTTCGTCTTCATGTCCTGAGGACAGCACCAATTCAACTGTGATAGGTTTCTTCCTGTCTACCCCCTTCCACTTTGTTTCACACAGTCCCAGAACCTCGATTTTATATAATTATGAGAGGATAGCAAGCACAATTTAATTCAGCCTGTACACCAGTTTCATCGACGAATGAACGTGACAATAGTAGGCGACATTGTTTCTTTTTGTAAGAAAAAATATTCCGTTCAACCCTTGATGGGTTATAAGTATGATATATAGTGTAGTTAATTCAAGATAATAGTTCTGGTTTCCGGTATCAAAATAAGGCATCACTTCCCCACTCCGCTCAGTTCAAATAGAGCAAATAAAAAATGTAACATTGTGTGAATATATGTATATGTGCTCTTCCTTTTCAAAAAAAAAAAAAAAAAAAAAACCACAACACCAAACAAGTCGCTCACAAATGTCAGGTTGTTGAGAAGGGTGGGAAAGACCGGGGTGTCTGGGACAACACCTAACCCACCAATCACCTGCCATCATCAACAAGCATTACGAGACCTCCTCCAGAGCCTCACCTTCCCGTCACACCATCACTGATCTTACATATTAATTGTTGTTCTTTTTATATACTATTTTAATATATTGTGCAATTTCATAGATCTGTCTACTCTCAACATTGTTCCACAGTTATGCCCACAAATAATCTAATATCGGTTTTCTCTGTTTTTCATACTTCGTACATTTTAATAGGAAATGCTATATATTCTTTTCCTCTAGACACTTTGCACAGTAAAGTTCTTCTGCTCTAAAATAACACATTTATGAATGCAGTCAAAGAAGTTTCTTATTGCTAGGAATATTTAGTTCTCTATATACCTGACACGTTCTTGTTGGAGCCCTGAACAATTTGTATGCATGTCTGCCCTTCATGTTTCCGTCCATGGCCACTGTCCGTTCGTCAGTTTTTATTCTTGTAAAAATCCTCATGAAGAAACAAACTAGGTATGAGTTGTCTCTCTTTAGTGGATGGATAGAAATAGATGTTTGGGGAAACTCCAAACTCACAACGAAGACCACAGCTGCGATGAATAACGCCTGTGTCTCCAGCACTATACGGCATACAACACCGCTCTGGCGACCGGGTGATACAGGATCAAACCCGGGCGACGGCATTTGAGGATTTTTCGTCGACCGGGATTTGGACTGGATTAACTCGAGACCTGGCGAGGACATTTGAAGGAGTGTCGTCGACCAGGGACTGGCGGCTCCTGAGCCGACCCAGCTGCAATGGGTACCTCCGAAATCGGCGAGTATTTGCCTGAATGGCGAGGGACACCTGTCTCTGTACAACAAATAAAGGGATACTCACGTAAAATCAATGTCAGGTTAGACATAAAATAATAACCTGAGATTTCGCCTTGAGTATTAGCGGGCGAACGCAAAAAAAAAAAAAAACAAAAAAACAAACAAACTGTGTGTCCTGTCAGTCATAACAGGAAAGCAAATCAGGCTGTGTTTACCTCGTCCACTCACGCGAAGCTCATCTGTCAATCACAATACTTCTCAGACAGGCAAGCAGTTTGAGAGAGACGAAACACAGACCCCTTTTGAAGTTTTTTTCTGAATTTTGGGTCTCACAGGGGCGCGAATATAACGCATTTAGAGATCAGAGAAATCCAAAGATATATATATATTTTTTAATTGTTAAAACAGTGAGAGTTCTTGTGGTTCACTCTTTAACGGGAAAAAATACTTCCAGTATTTGGAAACATCTGGTTGCTAAAAATAATGTTCATATGATGATGATGATTCTTCTATCGGCCAACTCTGTGTTAAAAGCGCCGATTCTGCATAGCGTAGGTATTTAGAGAGGTATACTCCCCTTGAATTACGACTGTCAGGAGTCGGGATAAAATAATGTTCACTGCTGTGGCTGGTAAAAATATAAATCTGGGTTTGGTAAGTCCAGTGTTAAAAATTTATTGTCCTCCAATACTCTCTGGCGAGTGCCCGTTTACAAATGAAATCGGTGACACATAAGCCAAGAAAAGGAGAAAAATAACAAAATCAGAAAAAGAAAGACCGCTGGATGCCCTTGTGATCAGGTCTGCGAAGAATACAAGGAAACGTTGATGAAAACAAATGCAACTACTATATCTACACAGACGGGGACAAGAGGATCTCTTCTCCACTCCGTCAGTCCTGATTAAATTTAAAAGGCACACGGTGTTTTCTTTACGCCTATACGTTAGCAGATGCCGCTGGCAGCTGAGTTCGGTAATCTTGAGTTATGTGAACTCGTCCGCCCCTGCTCGCGCCGGCGTTCAGCGTACAATGTTAATTATTATTTAATCTCTCCATACGCGCTACCTAAACAATGATCGCCTGTCATTAAATAGCTATTAAATTTTCGGCGTCTGTTAGTTCGTCGTATGGTATCAAAATAATAGACAATATAATAACAAATACGCACAAATGAAAAATAACGTGTAATCTAGACTCCCCCTATCAGTCGCTTTAGTGCCTATAAGTCCAGTCAGCTAAACCGTCGGGTTTATCTCTCTCCTGTAGAGATTAAGTGTCGCGTCTGCCTATACTGTTAACATCATTACAGTCTAAGGTATGCGGGTGGCGTGATTTAACATTTTAATAGAATATCTGGTATAAAATCGCTACGCGTTACTTTATTTCACTCGTTTTACTAGCGAGAAAAATCTAAGTGAAGAATAAATGTTAAAAGCTATCACTTTTTTAACATCATTAGCACTATTATCCTTTTTACCAGAAAATTCAGAAATTAAAATGTCCACGAACACTACTACACCATATTCCAACAAGAAAGACTGGTTCTATAACTGCGCTAGACTATTCAAAATGCTGACTGACAATTGATGATGGGGTTAAGAAAACAACAGTATATAAATATAAATATACATAAATATACATAAATATATATAAATACGCCACCCGCATATTTATATATATTTATGTATATTTATATATATTTATATATTTATGTATATTTATGTATATTTATGTATATTTATATATTTATATTTATATACTGTTGTTTTCTTAACCCCATCATCAATTGTCAGTCAGCATTTTGAATAGTCTAGCGCAGTTATAGAACCAGTCTTTCTTGTTGGAATATGGTGTAGTAGTGTTCGTGGACATTTTAATTTCTGAATTTTCTGGTAAAAAGGATAATAGTGCTAATGATGTTAAAAAAGTGATAGCTTTTAACATTTATTCTTCACTTAGATTTTTCTCGCTAGTAAAACGAGTGAAATAAAGTAACGCGTAGCGATTTTATACCAGATATTCTATTAAAATGTTAAATCACGCCACCCGCATACCTTAGACTGTAATGATGTTAACAGTATAGGCAGACGCGACACTTAATCTCTACAGGAGAGAGATAAACCCGACGGTTTAGCTGACTGGACTTATAGGCACTAAAGCGACTGATAGGGGGAGTCTAGATTACACGTTATTTTTCATTTGTGCGTATTTGTTATTATATTGTCTATTATTTTGATACCACACGACGAACTAACAGACGCCGAAAATTTAATAGCTATTTAATGACAGGCGATCATTGTTTAGGTAGCGCGTATGGAGAGATTAAATAATAATTAACATTGTACGCTGAACGCCGGCGCGAGCAGGGGCGGACGAGTTCACATAACTCAAGATGACCGAACTCAGCTGCCAGCGGCATCTGCTAACGTATAGGCGTAAAGAAAACACCGTGTGCCTTTTAAATTTAATCAGGACTGACGGAGTGGAGAAGAGATCCTCTTGTCCCCGTCTGTGTAGATATAGTAGTTGCATTTGTTTTCATCAACGTTTCCTTGTATTCTTCGCAGACCTGATCACAAGGGCATCCAGCGGTCTTTCTTTTTCTGATTTTGTTATTTTTCTCCTTTTCTTGGCTTATGTGTCACCGATTTCATTTGTAAACGGGCACTCGCCAGAGAGTATTGGAGGACAATAAATTTTTAACACTGGACTTACCAAACCCAGATTTATATTTTTACCAGCCACAGCAGTGAACATTATTTTATCCCGACTCCTGACAGTCGTAATTCAAGGGGAGTATACCTCTCTAAATACCTACGCTATGCAGAATCGGCGCTTTTAACACAGAGTTGGCCGATAGAAGAATCATCATCATCATATGAACATTATTTTTAGCAACCAGATGTTTCCAAATACTGGAAGTATTTTTTCCCGTTAAAGAGTGAACCACAAGAACGGCAATTAGGTAAGAGTGTGAGAGTGGCCACTGCTTGAAAGAGTGTGCGAGTATTTTTCTTGTTTGCGGGAAAACTATCCATATATCTGATTTGTCTAAAAGTTTGTTTATTTTACTGGGTCTCATAGAGTACCACTACTGTTCATTCTGTAATATAGTGCTAACCTTCAACCTTTGGGTTAATAATTTTAGGGTTTTTTCTCCATTCGGGGAGGGTGCACTTTTTCTGCTTTATTTCATATGCATGTAAATGACTCTTTGATCTTTTCCTTTAGATACTTTGATGTTGTCGAGTTTAAATGATAATAAACTACAAAGTAACTTACCTTTGTGTGTTGGTCAGATCTATACCCATTTATCCGTAGTTTTTTTCACGTTTGTGTGTCTTGTTGTCACATAGCTGTGTGTGTGTGTGTAGAGAAACTTATCTACTCTTGATAGGGAGGTAAAAGCTGTCTTGCAACAAAGTACAGTCGTACGGATAGGCTGGAGGAGACAACCTAATCACTCCAGAGACATATCTGTCCCTCAGTCTACCACCTGTGAAAAATCTATTTTCTATATTTTCTTGCGTATCTGTCGACATCCACTCTACTCAGACGGGCCAATTAGAACAATTAACCTTCCGTATGACACACTGCTTAGACAGCGCAAACTACGCTATCTTGGCCATGTCCGCCGCATGGAAGATGGTCGTATCCCGAAAGATATCTTCTACGGACAACTGGCAGATGGCAAAAGAACAATTGGGCGACTGCAGCTGAGATTCAAAGATCTGTGTAAGAGAGACACGAGTGCACTGGACATAAATTCAGCAACCTGGGAGGATGAAGCTGCATATCGCACCACGTGGCGATGCTCTCTACGGCACCACCTCAGATTGAGCGAAAAGGAGCTCTCACAGCAAGCAGAAGAGAGGAGAAAACGTCGAAAGGAACAC
Source organism: Oreohelix idahoensis (assembly GCA_024509875.1). Classification (NCBI taxonomy): domain Eukaryota; kingdom Metazoa; phylum Mollusca; class Gastropoda; order Stylommatophora; family Oreohelicidae; genus Oreohelix; species Oreohelix idahoensis. Next base: position 699,263 of record JAMPIV010001137.1, read on the forward strand.
CAGGAAAATAGGCAGCTGAGAGATGTCACCTCAGCGGCGCATTCCCATAGTCAGTTATGACTGGAGGGGCTATTATTGTTATTATAGAGATAGATGTGCAAAAACGTCAGTGGCAGTATTTCCATGTTTTTTTAATTTAAAAAAAAAATAAAGTATCTCAGTAAGTAGTTGAAAGATAATGATACTGAATGCAGGCTAGTACAGCTGTACGAAGTTTGAAGTAATGAAACTGTAAATAATAACGGTCAGTACGTTACTTAAGTATAGGCAATATAATTATAATATAAGTAGCAACAATAGTCTGGGTCAAAGATTTACAGAAAAGAACTTAAAAAAAAGCATTATAAAAAAGCCCGTTTACAGCCATAATAGTAGTACCATCAAGAAGGCGGTATCTTCTTCTTCTTCTTCTTCGTTCGCCCTGAAAAGGACGGTGGTTGCGTTGTGTCTGTTTACAACGTAGCTGCGATATCTGCACCTTTCGGTCGACACATCCGACTTCTGCACGGCATTTTTTAGGACCGGGTTTGCCTTCCCATTTCGATCCACACTCGCTCACAACAAAAATTGTCGTAGCAAGCATCGTAATGATAAACGGCTTTAAAGAGTTCCGCTTGATCGTTACTACTAAATTGAATAAATAACAGCAAATTATCATATACATTACATTCCTTTGTGCTCGTTAGGGAGCATGGAGCCACCAATGTAAGTAGTCCACTTGCAGGAAGTCTGCACCAAGCACTCACATGCTCGTGCAGCGGTGGTTTCTGTGGCTATTTGTTGTTTATGATGAGGTTGCCAGCCCATTGGACACCCTGTACGATATGCCTGAGGGTAGTGCAGTAGTCCTTTTCTTTCTTTTCACTCCCCAGAGACGCCCGGAAATTACACGTGGCCAAATCAAACATCGAAAAACATCATTACAAAGTCTGGCACAAGATCACAATTCAAATGATAAAACTGATTTATTAAACTTGGTTTTGTTTGCAGGAAACTTGCGATGATATGTAATCAACAATCTAAGTTTTTCGTTATAGATTAACACAAAGATCTAGTCTGTTAACTAAATATGTACATGTCATAGTGGTGATCTAGATATACGATAATTGTCCTGGAGACGACTCCAAGAAAATTGACTTTTAGCTTCTTTAGCTTTTTAATGCCTGGATGGCTCTAGGAAAGTTCTTGTGAGTTCCATAACAGCCGACATCTCAAGTAAATACTAATGCAACATCTGCTACTTAATCTGTTCCACGTCCCACTCCAACCAAACCTCCATTGGTAGATGAACAGGCCTATCAATACAAAAGTCACTTAACAATGATTCTTCTCTACGAACTGTTAAACAAAATAATTACAGTAGGTAAGTTGTATGTAATTTTCATCGTTTATTATTTACTGCGGAAGAGGCCAAAGTCGCCCAAATAAGCGTGATGGTCTAGATACACAACTAATATATATATATATATATATATATATATATATATATATATATATATATATATATATATATATATATATATATATATATATATATATATATATATATATATATATATATATATATATATATATATATATATATATATATATATATATAAAAAACATATACTACAAGAGCTGCACTCTCTTCTAACGATTTCTCCTTCCTTAACACACCGACATATGATTGTTTCTAGCAGCCATTCACCAACACACCAACAAACATGATTGTCTCAAGTAACCATTCACTAACGCACCAACACACATGGCTGTCTCAAGTAACCATTCACTAACACACCAACACGCATGGCTGTTTCAAGTAACCATTCGGTAACACACATGATTTACTCAAGCAACCACTCAGTAATACACCTAAACACGACTGTCTTAAGTAATCAGTCACTCCCGCAGAAAGTCTGAAGCAACCATTCACTAACACACCAACACATAGGACTGTCTGAAGCAACAACTCACTAACACACCAATATACACGATTGTCTGAAGTAACCATTCATTAACACATCAACACACATGATTGTCTCAATCAATCATTCAAAAACAGTCGATGTATATGGTAAATAGTTGAAAGGTAGGCGTGCTACACAAAGAAAATTAGCAAACATCTTGAGTTAAAAAAAAAAAAAAAACTACAGAAAGGGCAAAACTCTATTCTGAGTACTATTGATAATGCAAACAGCAGTGTATATTAATCATAATATCGTTCCCTTGATGACATGATCATCACAGGTAAAAAAAAAATTAACAGTCAGCAAAACACCAAGAGACAGAAGTATGAAAGTTAGTAAAATCAAACTAAAAAAGAGGCTAGCAACCTCATCATATAAAAAAAACTGCTGCATTAACGACCACTGTAAGAGTTTGTGCTTTCGCGTATGCTTCCTCAAGGTGACCATCTAAGCGGTGGATACATTCTCGACAAGGAGTGAAAAAGGAGAAGATGCATAGAACTTGATCGGATATCACAGAAGAGAAGACCTTGTCATAAACTTACTGAAAGGCCCATACTCGCATGAGCTGAAGATGAGGGATGTTGTAGTGTCTTCTATTATACTGGACATATCCGCGTGTGAAATAAATCTTTAACACTGCCAAAGAACTGTCACTATATTCTACTGTCTCCAAAGACTTGACAAGATTCTACTGATCTGCAACCAAAAAAAAGAACGAAAAAAGACAATACTGCGGTCTTATCATAATCGATGGTCACTTCACTTGTGTGCTTCATGGTCAACAAAGCTAGTGTTACCTCTGCCTTTCCTTACAGTACACGTCTCCATCAATAAACAAAATCCGAAAATCGAACACAGTGAGATGGCTGGGGCATGCTGGGAAGATTTGGAGCCAATAGAGGGGCAAAGAAATGTTGTTATAGAATGAATTATACAAGATAGTTTCAGCCATGAGATCTATGAACAATATCCCTCCAATCCTAGATTTTCCGACAAAGAAGAATTCCCCCAAACCTGTTTTTTTAATAATTTTTTTGCACTATGCGTCTTATCGACATACTGTACTTCTTAAAACAGTTTTTACATATCATAATTAGTTCATATTGAGATTATAATATAATTCATAAGAGATTGGAATAAAATCTCTACGGTAGTTTCCTGTCAAAAACTACAATCACGTGCAAGAATGATCTGTGAAATCTCGCAGCCTCTATAAGACACTCAGTTCTTCTGTGAAATCTCGCAGCCTCTATAAGACACTCAGTTCTACTGTGAAATCTCGCAGCCTCTATAAGACACTCAGTTCTTCTGTGAAATCTCGCAGCCTCTATAAGACACTCAGTTCTACTGTGAAATCTAGCAGCCTCTTTAAGAAACTTAGTTCTTCTGTTAAATCTCGCAGCCTCTATAAGACACTCAGTTCTACTGTGAAATCTAGCAGCCTCTATAAGACACTCAGTTCTTCTGTGAAATCTCGCAGCCTCTATAAGACACTCAGTTCTTCTGTGAAATCTCGCAGCCTCTATAAGACACTCAGTTCTTCTGTGAAATCTCGCAGCCTCTATAAGACACTCAGTTCTTCTGTGAAATCTCGCAGCCTCTATAAGACACTCAGTTCTTCTGTGAAATCTCGCAGCCTCTATAAGACACTCAGTTCTTCTGTGAAATCTCGCAGCCTCTATAAGACACTCAGTTCTTCTGTGAAATCTCGCAGCTGGGTCCATCCCGTTGACGTAACGTGATCTCGCCAACTTTAAAGATTAACTAAACACAGCGTGCAAATCATCATCGTCCTTTTTATTTGCGCTCTACTACTGTAGCTGGTCCGCACTGGCAGTGATGGCTTCTGTAGCAACTTCATATTAGTCGCCTAGTACGACAAGCGATTAGCTATTTGTTCTTCTCTCTATCTCCCACTTCTGTTTCTCTCTGTTACCCCCATATATATATATTCTCTCTCTCCCCCCCTCCCCCCCCCCCTCCCCACAACCCCGAATCTTATTTTTTTTTAATGACGATTTTCTCCGCGACTATTTTTCGACACCGAAGTGCAAAATCACATTTAGCAAAAAATTATTATGGGAGATAATCAGGACAAAAGTACGCTCTTAATAGTTCAGTTTTATCCCTTCGATAGACCGAGACACAAATTATGTTGCCCGTTTATGTAAAATAAAATTGTACAGTAGAAGCAAATCAGTGGCAGTCAGAATGTTGCATTTTAAACAGCTCAGTCATTCCGTTTCGTTCCATATGCAGCACATACCTGCTTCTGTTGCTTGTCCGGAATTTCAATTTTAGGACATGTTCTTCAACTCTACCCATGAGAGAGTTTGAGAGTTACACAGATGAGAGACAGAGAGAAGATATTGAGAATCCTGACAGTCAGCTTTCAGAAATGAAAAAATAAAAAACTTATGATTATAACCTTTATGATGATTGCAACGATGTTGATGAAACTTACTTACTTACTTAGTCGTTCCTCTTCTACCGTGAGGTGTAGAAGTTTGGAAGAGAACGCGCCATACTATCCCATCGGCTGTCTTCCTCCTGGCCTGATTCCATTCTACTCCTCGGTCCTTCAGAGATTGTCTAATGTTGACCTCCCAGCGGACTCTGGGTCGTCCTCGAGGTCTAGATACCTGGCTTTTAGCCTCCCATACCTGCCGTGCCAGCCGATCTTCTCCCATTCTGCCGACATGGCAAAACCATCTTAGTTGGGACTGTTCTACTTGGGTCTGCAGGAGTTGGGATTTTAGGCCTTGATGTATCGTCTGGTTGCGGATTATGTCTCGTCTTGTTACTTCAACCACTTTTATCAGATAACCCATTTCTGAGGTTTGGATCTGACTTTTGTGGGGTTGATGAAACTTTGGTACTAATAATTATGAATCCGCATGAACAAGATTTGAACAGAAAAATTAGAATGATATAAAGTAGTCAAGTTCAGAGACATGATAGGAGGAAGGAGTCGTGTGGAGTTGAACAAACAGGTAAAAGCACGTGCAGGGTGATTGAGAATGTCAAAAACAGATAGGTCTTCACTATCATATTGTGTCATCTTACTTTCCTCTTACAGAATAACAGTGGTGGGTTGGGCCCTAAAACAATTTCATTTATAACTACAAACACTGCATTTAAAAGACAAAAAAGAAAACATATTACCGAAGATTACACGTTTTATCAACATGACAAAACATAAATTACTGCGTCTTTGAACTGTCAACACTTTTGATGCATGCTGTTTCAGCATCATTTCCTCTTTCACTCCGCATGGAGTATGGAGCGATCATTGTAGCTGGTACACTTACAGGAAGCCTGCACAAAGCATTCACATGCTATTGTTGTAGTGGTTTCTGTAGCAATTGGTTTGACATGATGAGGTTGCCAGCCTCATGCACAGCCTCATATTAGTGACCTTCTACGACATGCCAGAAGAAGCAGTTGTCCTATTGTTTATCTCATCAGAGACCACTGGGAACCACACAGGAAACGCACCATATTTACTGGTAACTTAATGCGCATGTTTTAATCCCATTTTTTTTTTTTTTTTTTTTTTACAAACCATCAATCTCTCAGGGTACATATTTGATCCCCACTTACAGATGAAAGACAAAAACACTAAAAGTTATGAAAGCTACAACAGAAACGATTGGAACAAGCCCATTATTATTTTCTAGTACTTACATGGTACCGCATCGTTCAGCCAATCATTCATTCAAAGAGCGCACATAAAGCTGACGAGGGATGTAAGAATACACAAACATGCGGTTAAAACGCTTGCCTCTCACGGCAAAGTTATCCTGTTCCGGGATACAAACCTGAAAGTGTCACGCTACCCAACTATAAATCGTACCTGACACTGCTCTTAAGTTTGGGACGGCAAAGGCAGCGAGGAACGAACTTGTTACCCCACCTCATAACGCTGAAACCTAGTATAGTTAAGTCTCTAACACCTGACTCCCCTACTGCAGTATCTGACATGGAACTACCTTTATTTGTATCTCATGACATACTGACCTCACTGAGTTCCGCGCACACCCTGTTGAAGGCCTCAAGCCAGCGAGATCTTGCTGGGGAAGACAGGCGTTGTGCGTCAGAGTCTGACTTCTCGATGGTGTCGAAGGAACTTTCATGTGTGCTTTGGCGGCTGACGTTTGAGGATGATACGTGGCTGTTGGCAGGACTGTAGGATGTGGGAAGACAAGAGGTAACATGAATCTATGATGCTGAATAGGAGGAATAACATGGTCAGTGGACAGTATCATAAAGGGGAGTAAAGAAATGTTAACATGACTGTAAGATGTGGGAATCGAGGAGTTAACATGAATGTAAGATGCTGGAGAGGAGGAATAACATGGTAAGTGGACAGTATCATAAAGGGGAGTAATGAAATGTTAACATGACTGTAGGATGTGGGAAGCGAAGTGTTAACGTGAATCTAAGATGCTGAGGAGGAGTACCGACATGTTAAGAGGGATTTATGACATAGAAGAATAGTGAATTGTTTACAGAACTTTAGGATATGAAAAAAAGAATACAATATTAGCAGCTCTTTACAATGAAGGTAGGAGTGTACAGTGTGAACAGGACTGTAGGATATGAAAGAGGAATGAAACATAAGGAGGACTTGAGAGGTGGGGGATAAATAAAATGTTACAATTAATGCAGGAAGTAGAAAATAAAATAAAATTTTAACAGCACTGTAAAATACAGGAGAATAATATAATTTTAACAGGCTTATGAAATATGTAAGAGGAAAAAATTCTAGTAAAACCGTAAAAGAGAATATAGTAAAAGTACCACAAGGGGCCGTTCACAAATTACGTAACGCAATTTTTGACATTTTCAGCGGCTCCCCCCCCCCCCCCCTTTTTTTTGGTGGTGTTATGTAATTTGTGAACGGCCCCCGAGGCAGTTTATATGCTACGAAAGTTCAAGCTGTGGTGCCTTCAGTTCATGTTGATACCTAAGTTGCTATGGCCAGTGTTTATATATGAAATAAGCACCCGTACAGTGGAAGCTATAGAGCAAAAGGTCGACAAGTTCATGAGGAAATGGCTAGGAGTACCACCAGGTCTGTCAGATGTGGCACTGTAGTGCTAAAAGGCAAAGCTTGTGCTTCCCTTCAAGTTAGTTGTTGAAGAATACAAAGCAAGAAAGGCAAGGCTTGCAATGATGCTGTGCGAGTTAGCAGATGACGCAGTTATGTCCATTCAGCCCACACTGAAAACTGGAAGGAAGTGGAAAGTGGATGAAGCTGTTGGTGCTGCCCAACAGTCGCTCAAGCTGAGGGAGGTAATCAGACACACACAGACGAGTAGACGGGGATTTGGCCATGGTGACATCCGCTGGTGGTCCAAGGCATCAAACAGGGAACGCAGAGATATGGTAGTTCAGGAGATACGAGGAGCTGAGAATGATAAGAGGATGCTAAAATGAGAGAAGGAAAGTCAGCACATCCCAAACCAAATAAATCAAGTAGCAGTTTACCGTCTCTTCTTGACTGTGCAAATGACTGGGAAATGGCAGTAGACCTAGCTGGGCGATGGGCAAATCCAGAGAGTATCAAAAGATCTCGAAGACGGCCAGATATAGTGCTGCATTCCTCATCATCGCACCAGATTATAATGATTGAGCTGACCGTGTCATTTGAATCCAGATTGGACGAGCAACACTCGTTCAAAGTGGCCAAGTATAATGATCTGGCCGCGGACTTGAGACGCGATGGGTTCACTGCAAGGGTCATGGCTGTTTAGGTGGATGCAAGAGGTCTCGCGGCTGCCTCATTGTATGATCTACTGAAACTATTGGGGTTGAGGGGACAGTCAAGAACAAAGGCACAAGAGGTTCAGCGAAACTGCGGAAAAGGCATCGGGCTGGCTGTGGAACAACCGCAACGTGCTATGGAACTCGAGACAGTAATTTGTTGTCAACATAGGGGTTACTTTCACAATTGCCTCCAGCTGGCAGAAAATAGGAGTGAATTTGAAAGCTGCAACCAAGCTGGAGTGGGTTCAATTCTCTGCCCTAGACAACAGGAGACTGACACTTGGGAGTCATGACCTAAGTGGGCCCGCCCCTCTTAGAGTGTAAAGGAGATTAAGGGGTCGAAACACTTGATCGACAGAGGACAACTTCTGATGATCATATTGCCTCCTGTTGTATTGCTCTGTATAGAGTTTCCTATCATATCCAATACCATAATTACCGTTGCAAGTACGTCGGTCGGTCGGTCACATATAAGGGAAACAATACAATTATTGTCTAACTTTCAACCACAGTTGCACTCCTTAGCTGTGGTTGAAAGTTAATGGACTCTCTCGAAAATAGAAAAGTGCGCAAATGACGGTGTGCATGAACAGTTTGATTATGGAAAGGAGCCAACAACACAATTGATAAACAGTACATGAACAGAAGACAGGAAGGTGCGGAGATGCAGATTAAATCAACAGACAATCAAGATACTCTTCTGTCCAGTTTCATTCGGGAAATGGATTTAACTCATCATTTTCTTAAAAATAACCTTAAAATATAAGTTTTTGATTGTTTCTTCAAGACAAAATGTTAATTTAAAGTATTGCAGACTTATTACTATGGATCAAAACGATAAGATGGCTGCAATTAAAAACCTGTCAATTTTGACGGCTTATTGCTAGTGCACTCATAAGACACAAGACAAAAAAAAAAAGAATATTTAAGGATAGGTAAAAGCTAACACTTGTCCCGTCAACGGGGATATGTTAAGGCAGGCAAGAGGCGTAAACCGACCCAGGTTTTTTTTAAATGTGTTCGGCCACTACAACGCCAAATAATTGCAGCAGCTCTTTCTCTTCTGAACAGCACGTTAATATCGTCACCGACTTTGTGTACGTGGCAGACTGAAAGCAAATAACAAATGTTTTAACATTATTCTCTAAACCATGGTTTCTTAATTTTGTGTGTGCATGCGTGTGTGTGTGTGCGCGCGCGCGCGCGCGTGTGTGTGTGTGTGTGTGTGTGTCATGGACTACTTTGACTGTCCGGCCAAAGCCACGAATGCCTTCGATTGTCCGGTGAAGGCTACGGAACCCTTCTTAAAAAAAAAAATTATATGAACGCGTATTGAAAAATTTTACATTTAAATTTTAGGTTATATACACGGACCCACTAAAACCCATTCACGGTCCCCTTATATGTTAAGAAAACGTGCTCTAAACGGACCTCGGAGTGTTAAAAAGGACTTTTCTCCCTTGAAAATGCAGCGTATACAGGGGCATGTGAATGTTGCATACATATTTTTGAATGCACAAATTACAAAAATACGATATGTCTATTTAATAGGGAAAATATATATTTGTATTTAATTGTGTACGAAAATGCTTCCCTTGGGAAAGCGAGATAATCCATGATTGATTTATACGTTTGATTATATGGATGATCTCTCTTGATATTGATTCGGCGTATGAATATGGAAGTCATGTCAGTTCTCGTTTGTTAGGGCCAGAAAATAGATTGATCTTGTTCAATATGTTTATGGCCTGAATTTATATGTATTACTTGTCTAGTACAAGAAGATTCAGTCCTATATTGTATATCTTCGTATGCTAAGGTCGGACTATACCGAACTCTGGCGGAGGTATCCGTTGTCCTAGAGAGTTGTAGGGAGTTCCGAAGAAGCTGGTCGTAATGGCCGATTTTGTATTCCTGTCATCATTATGGATCACTGTCCAGAGAACGGATCATGAATCTTACTATTCAGACAGTGGCACGGAGATCTCATTAAGATGAAAACCCCTATCGTGGTTTAACTTTGTTATTTAAATATTTGACAAATACAGCTGGAGAACTTAGCCAAGGAAAAAGTTCGTCCAGTGAACTCTTTGTATGTTTACACACACATACCCACTGATGCGTTCAGTCAGTTAGGGGATATGGCAATAGTCCGCCAGAACATTGAATGACTATTTAATATTGAATGCTGCATGAAATATGTACTACTATTCTACTACCTAATGATTTGCTATGTCAACATACTCATGACTGTATTCCGTGCTGTCCAAGTGTGTGCGTCATTATTAAAAGCATAGAAACGTCAACAGCGGTTCCTAACATCCTTGACTTGCATAAGAGTGTGAGTGAAATATTATCAAATGTCAACTACATCGAACAGTACACCATTCGCGTATTTTCCACTCTCACTCCATACATACTCAACCCTGCGTCGGTCGAGTTGACCTTTGTTGTACTTGCCTGTCTCATGTGTAACGAGCAGAAAGAATACTCTACCCTTTACAGTGATGACCACCAGTACTACCTGGGGAACGATTACTTGACAGTAGTCCCATAGCAGACACTGCCTCGCTGTCTTTGCCTTCCCTAACTCAGGATTAGAGTGAGTTACCCATTTACAGCACAGCTGGGTAGACTGGAGCATGCCTGGTATTATCAACTCAGTACAAAGCAGTACTCTACAGTAGTGGCCAGTAAAACAAGAGATTTCTACAGTGGTAGGCCAGTTCCTGGGTCCAGCCTTCGCAGTCTTGATGATTGAAGTCACCAAGTATAACAAGAACGTTTATTTTGGCAAAATGTGACACACATCAACACCAGTAGGAACTATACAGTCGATGTCAGCTTGACCTGTTCTGACAAGTGAAATGAATCTGGGTCAATGCTTGTTGACATTTTTTTGCAGTACAGAGCTGAAAACTTTGAAGGACATAAACTGTTCGGTTGTTACAGTGTTTGATTACCTTGCTAAAGAAGAACATAAGTGTTGTTATTTCATCGGTGGATCTTCTCATGCTCAAAAAAATTGAACAATGTAATAAGATAGTTCAATAATTTAAAATTGATTAAAAGTGCCAGTTTATTTTGATTAAAAGCTGTGCCATTAAAGTGAAAGCTGAACATACTTTGCAACACATTCTATCCACAACACATATATTGTATTATATGCATTTATGTTTTACATGTATTTATGTTTACATGTTATTTGTTGTGTGTTAAGTTAGTTTATATTCTGCGGGTTTAAGGTTGGGCGGCGACTAGTACAAGGTATACCGAGTGACATTGGTCTTGTACTAGTGTTCTATAGGTACAAATTTTCTTAATTGGAAATTTGTTAGCAACAATTTGCTGCTATTTCTGTTAGTTGTGACGACTGTGTTCATATTTCATTCATAACCCTCCACTCCCAAAGGAGCATAGGCCTTCAACAAACACATGCCAAGTCCTCCTGTCCCGTGCCATCATCTCAAGTTCTCTCCGTGCTCTCCTCATCATCTTCACCCCCGCCTCCAACTCTCCTCTCCATGCACCTCCCGGTCCTCCTCCGCCTCTCCTGCCCCGGGGGCTCCAGAACAAGGACTGCCCTGCAATGCCATCAACAGGTTTCCTCAGTGTGTGTCCTATCCATCGCCATCGTCTTCCTCTCATTTCTTGCCCCACCGGCACCCGTCTAGCTCCCGTCATCAGTTCCACGTCGGCAACCCTGCCATACCACTCCAATCCCTCCACTCTACGCAAGCACCCATCCATGAAAGTCCGCAGCTCCTTGGCCGTTGTCCCTGCCGTTCTCCATGTCTCCGAGCCACACAACAGGACTGACCTCACATTTGAGCCGAAGACTCCCATTCTCGCGCTGGATCCAATTTCTCCCGAGCTCCATATACCTCCCAATGCAATGAAAGCTCCCCTTGCCTTTTGTACCCTTATTCCGACATCGCTGTCTGTCCCTCCAACTTTGTCTACACTACTGCCAAGATATGTGTATGATTCAACATCTTGAATTGGTGTTTCTTCAAGTTCAACCCTGTTATCACTACCTGCATTTATTCTCATTATTTTTGTCTTTTCCCTGTGTATTTTCAGACCCAATTGCTGTGACCTCTCATCGAGTGTTTTCAATTTGTCCTGCATCTGATTACGGTTATGGGACAGAAGAGCCAAGTCATCAGCAAAATCCAGATCATCCAACTGCTCAGTCAGAGTCCACTGGATTCCATTTCTGTTGTGTGCTGTCGATGATCTCACAACCCAATCCATTGCCAGCAAGAAAAGAAATGGAGACAAGAGGCATCCCTGTCGCACTCCTGTTCTTATCCCAAACGGTTCTGTAAGCTGTCCTTCGTGAAGAACTCTGCATGTCATGTCTTCATATGTTTCTTTATTAAATTAATGATCCCCAGGGGAACTCCATAATGCCTCACCAATTTCCAAAGTGATTCTCTGTCTACACTGTCAAATGCCTTTTCGTAGTCCACAAATCCGATGTATAGTGGTGAATTCCATTCCAGACCCCGTTCAACTACTATTCTCAAAGTGGCTATCTGGTCTGTACATGATCTGTTTTGTCGAAAACCTGCCCGCCCATCTCTCAGCCTCCTGTCCATGGACTCTTTCAATCTCTCAAGGATAATCCCGCCCAATACCCCTCCTGGCACTGATAGCAACACCATTCCTCTATAATTTGTGCACTCCCGTAATTTTCCCTTCCCAGGCAACCCAACCAGACATCCCTCCTTCCATTCCGCCGGCATCCCCTCCTCCTCCCAGACCCTACCAAGTAATTTATATAACATCTCTGCAGCCGTGTCGACATCTGCTTTGATGGCCTCTGCTGGAATGCCATCAGGTCCAGATGCTTCTCCCTCTCTTAGAAGCTCTATGGCCCTCTTTATCTCTTCCTTCGTTGGTCTTTCACCGTTAACTTGTAGCTCCTCCTCCGCTGGCTGGATGTCCGGCGGGTTTTGTGGAGCTGGTCTATTGAGAAGGTCCCCAAAATACCCTGTCCACCTCTTCACCTGCTCCCGTATATTGCTGAGCAGCTTCCCATTCCCGTCTTTTATGAGGCAACCTGTTTGCTTGTATTTCCCTGTTAGCTTCTTTGTGCTGCTATACAGTTCTCTCATATTTCCTTTGGCTGCAGCATCTTCTGCCTCTCTTGCCAACTCCTCAATATACTTCCTCTTGTCTCTTTTGATACTTCTCTTTACTTCTTTGTCCGCTTCTGTGCACACCTCTTGAGCCTTGGCCCCGGAGCCTCTAGCTTTGCTTGTGCCTAACTCCGCTTTCTTGTTTTTTCTGTCCCTTATCTTATTGATGGTTTCTGTTGCCACCCATGCCCTTTGTTGTCCCTCCCTCCTCCCCAGCATCTCCCCACATGTCTCCTTCCATACTGTCTTGACCTGCTGCCAATAGTCTTCTGTATTCTCTACATCTTCCAGCTGTTGGAGCACTTGGAATTTGTTGGATACTGTGACCGCAAATTTGTCTCTTGTCTCTTGATTTCCCAGCTGTCCTACACTAAACTGTGTTCATATTTGTTTTTGTAATATTTTTTCTGTTCTTTAGTTTTGTTTCATTTGTTTGTATAATTGTAGATCTCATCTTTTCTTTCATTTCAGTTCTTTACACCCTTATGTTTATACACTGTGGCGTTATTTGTCTTGTTGATGTCATTGCAGTTATCATCACAGATTCTGTGATTATTTACTTCAGTTCCTTATATTAATTTAATTTGATTTCTGCAATTGTTTTCATATTGTCTTTTCTTGTTTGTCCTTTGTAATGTCTTTAGTTGACAGATGATATATTAGGTATAGCTGAATACACTTATATTATAGTACAGACCAGTACTTTATGATTATTATTGTTATAAAAGAAAGTGGACAAGACCTTTGTAAGGCTTGTCTCCCACAGTGTTTGGGATAGTCAGATATTGTTTTCCACAGGTACTCAAGTTATCATTTGTTATATTATAAACAAGATAACCATACAAGGTTTTTCACTAAGACTAAGTCTATAGTATAGACTTGTCTCCCATTAAAGTTGGATAAGGTAATTTATTTACTTTTTCAGGTTACTGATTTAATAAGACAGGATGTCTACATTAGATTACTTTATTACACAAGGAAAATCCCTTGATAAGACTGGTAAAGACTTAGAAGAATGGGCAATGGCTCAATATGACAAAGCATTAGCTGCAGAAGAGAAAAGATTAGAAGCTGCTGCTGAGGAAAGAAAAGCTGCTGCAGAGGAGAAAAAAGCTGCTGCTGAGGTGAGAAAAGCTGCTGCTGAACAAAAAAGACTAGACAGAGAAGCTGATGCTGCTGCTGAACAAAAGAAATTGCAGATGCAGGTGGAGGAAAGGAGATTTGAGGCAGAGCAAAAAAGACTAGACAGAGAAGCTGCTGCTGCTGCTGAACAAAAAAGATTAGACAGAGAAGCTGAAGAGAGAAAAGCAATAAGAGAACATGAGTTTGAATTAGAGAAATTGAAATTGACAAGTATGAGTAATGTTAATCAGGCATCTAATGGTAGTGGTAAACCCTTTGTTTACAAGGTCAAGGTACCAGCGTTCAACTCTGCCAGTGACGATATAACATTCTGGCTTGAGAGATTTGAACGTGCTTGTCGAGCTCATAATGTGGATAAATCACAGTATGTGAATCAGTTGTCTGAAAATCTAATGGTTGGTTGAAGAGGCCGACAAGGATAACTATGATGTTATCAGGTCAGCCTTGATAAGGAAGTATCAGTTGTCAGAGGAAGGTTACCGTCTTTTGTTTAAAACAATGAGACCTGAGACAGGTGTAGAATTCTCAGAATTCATTGCAAAAGCACGTCTTACATTTTCACGATGGATTGAATTATCCAAAACACAGAAAACATTTGAGGCTCTTACGGATTTATTACTCCGAGACAAGATCATGTCTTCGGTGAATAAACCATTCCTAGAATTTTTACATGAGCGTAAACCAAGTACATTAAAACAAATGGAAGAATATTGTGACCAATATGTCACGGCACACCCTGACGTATTTCTAAGCAACACTAACATTAAAGAGGGTATGCCAGTTGCGTCAGCAACTCAATACAATAATAATTACTCACACAAGTCCCAAGGAGCTCAAGATAAATCTCACAAAAAGGTTAATTGGAATAGTTATCAAAACCAAGGTAACCACTCAAATCAGGGTTCTTCTTCGAAGACCTGGAATCGGGCTGACAGTCCTCGACACAGGGGTGCCCATAATTATAGAAATTTCCGCAAAGGGAGTAACTATAGGAACTACCCAAGTTCGTCTTGGAAACAACAAAACCAACATTACAGGGATACTCATTATAATGAGTATGATGATTACGATCATGAACATTATGATTCAAACCCAAATAGGGGTTATAACAGGGGAAATAATAATTACAGAGGCAATTATAACCGAGGTAGATCACAACACAAAAGACATGGTAAATCTCATTACCAGGCTCTCTCTGCACAACAAGAATTCAATGAAGCCGGTAATCAAAATAATGATAAGAAAGACTCTAGTAATGTAGGATGTTCTGCTTTTGATTTTAGTAGAGCATCTCAGTGCTCCCAATGCAAAACGTTATTCGATCCAACCACGGTTTCTACTTTAAGCTGTGGTCATCCTCTTCCTGCTCTTCCTGCGTCAGTCGCGCATGATGGAAGAGGTGCTCTTGTCTTGAATAGAGGTCTAGTAGATGGTACTCCGGTCTCAATTCTTTTCGATTCCGGGTGCACAACCATTGGAGTAAGGCAGTCACTCATAGATCCTTCTCGAGCCACTGGCAAAGTAATCAAATGCGTAACATTTGGTGGCAGATTGGAGAAGTACTCTACTGCCATTGTTAACATTGCTACTCCATTCTTTACAGGAGATGTGCACGCATGTCTTCTCCCGAATCAGATCGCTGATCTTATAATCGGTCACATTCATGGAGTGAAAGAATGCACTCCACAACAAATTTCTGATTGGGAAAATAACAATATGCAAACTGCTAATGCAGTAGTTACTAGGGCTCAAGCTCTTAACATTCCGCAATCTTCGCCTTCGGAAGATAATGATGCGCAGATCCAAGATGATCCCTTGGAAATTTCTCGTGATTCATTTATGAAACAGCAGGAAGATGATCCTACTCTTAAAAAATTCTTTACGCTAGCAACAAAAGGTGATCCGAATTAAGATACAAATCGTAAATCTTGGATTACGATGAAGAATGGCGTACTTGTACGTATGGTACAAGACTCTGCTAAGTCCATTCATTCTCAAATTCTTGTGCCTAAAAATATGAGAGTTAAAATCTTACAGCACGCTCATGATTCTCAGTGTGCTGGGCATATGGGTTTTTCCCGTACTAAATCTAGAGTTCTTGCGTCTTTCTTTTGGCCTTTTGTGAACAAGGACATACGGATCTATTGTCGATCTTGTAAGGTATGTCAGGAGGTTAAATCCAGAGGTCCACGCCATGCTGCACCTATTCAGGCTGCAGATATTCCAATTCGACCATTTCAAAAAATGGCGATAGACATCATTGGTCCATTTAAGATAAAGTCTGCCAGAGGACACCAATTTATCTTGACGTGTGTTGATATGTGCACACGTTGGCCAGAGGCTGTTCCTCTAAAGAGCATAACTACTGCTGATATTGCAGATGCTCTTTGGCTAATATTTTCTCGTCTGGGATTTCCAGCAGAAATATTATCAGACCATGGTACCCAACTCATATCGGATACTATGTCTCAAGTAATGTCGACTCTGAAAATAGAGAGATCCTTAAGTAGTATTTATCATCCTATGTCTAATGGGATGGTAGAACGTCTGAATAGGACTCTCAAAAACCTATTAGGTAAGATAACTGAAGATCATCCTCAGGATTGGGATAGGGCTTTACCCGCGGCTCTCTTTGCATACAGAGAGGTCGCCAACGAACATACAGGATTTTCTCCCTTTGAACTCGTCTTTGGTGCGAAACCGCGAGGTCCTATGTCCTTACTTCATGATCTTATAACTGCTGATAATATTGTCGATGACACAAAATCCTCTTATGAATATGTCATCGCACTTAGACACAAGATTATTGAAGCATGCAAATTGGCAACTTCTTCTGAATTTGCTAAACAGAAGGCAAGACAATTTGCCAATAAAAAGAGATGCTTGCGACAACTTTGTCCAGGAGACAAAGCATTTGTCTTGCTACCTTGTAGGGAAAACAGACTTCTTATTTCTTGGAAAGGTCCATATGATGTAATATTAAAAGTTTCCGACGTCGACTATATTGTCGATATTGATGGGAAGCATAAAACCTTCCACATCAACATGCTCACGGAATTCCATGAACGTCCGGATTATTTACAACCTGTTTTCCAGGCAACGGACGATCCTCCAGTCCCACATGGACATTACTCATCACTGTCAGTAATACAGGATGAGGAAACGAGTTTCTCGGATGTGAATTTGCCTTTTCCGATGATTCCGCTTCACTCTAATGAATCATGGAAAGATGTTACGGTTTCTCCCGACTTATCTCTAGGAGAGCAGAAACAAGTTTCTACTATGTTACAACAATTTCAGGATGTCCTTACTGACATTCCTGGTCAAACTGATGTCATTGAACATGACATTATTCTTACTGACCATAATCCTATAAGAGTCAGACCGTATCCTATCCCGATACATTTTCAAGCACAGGTTGAGAAAGAGTTGGATGAGATGATAGATTTAAAAATAATTGAACCATCCACATCAGCATATTTTTCGCCGATGGTTATTGTACGAAAAAAAGACAATAACATACGTCTTTGCGTTGATTATCGCAAATTGAACCAAGTGACGAAATTTGATGCTGAACCTATGCCTTTACTAGAAGAGCTACTTACAAGACTATCGAAATCTCATTTCTTCACTAAACTTGATTTGTCTAAGGCATATTGGCAAGTTCCACTATCCGAACACGCCAAGCCGTTTACTGCTTTTTCGACACCTAGGGGTCTATTCCAATGGAATTTCATGCCTTTCGGCCTTATGAACGCCCCTGCAACATTCGTACGCATGATGCGTCGAATCCTATCTCATCGCTCAGATGTCATTGCATATCTTGATGACATCTGTCTTTTCAGTGATACTTGGAAAGATCAATATAACGGGTTAAATGAACTATTGTCTATCCTACGCGAGCATAACCTGACAGCGAAACCATCGAAAGCGTGTATTGGTTTTAGCGAAATATCTTTCTTAGGTCACCGTGTTGGTCATGGTTTCCTAAAAACAGAAGACCATAATACAAGTAAGATACTTAACATTTCTATTCCTAAGACTAAAAAGCAAGTGCGAAGTCTCTTAGGTCTAATACAATTTTATGGACGATTCATTCCGAATCTGTCCTCCATTATGTCACCTCTTTCTTCCTTGCTAAAGAAAGGGTCTCCTAATATAGTCCATTGGACTCAAGAATGTCAATCCTCTTTAGATAAGGTTAAAACTATGTTTTCTACTTCACCTATCTTGGTATTACCTACTAAGGATAAGACATTTGTTCTTCGTAGTGACGCTTCATCCACAGGGATTGGAGCAGCACTAATGCAAGAGTACTCTGGAACTCTGCATCCTGTGATGTATATTTCTCGAAAACTAAATGCCGCAGAGAAGAATTACTCGGTCCTAGACCGTGAATTATTGGCTATGGTGTGGTCAATCCTTAAACTTCAAAGATTTCTTCTTGGCGCGCATTTCATTGTGGAAACTGACCAGAAAGCTCTTACTGCTATTCAGACTAAAAATCTGAAGAGCGCAAGATCACTGCGATACGCGATTGCTCTTCAACCTTTTCATTTTTCGGTGCGAGCTATCCGTGGATCAGAAAATGTGATGGCAGATATCTTATCTAGATGCCCACATGATTCCACCTAACCGTTAGATCCTGATATTTTTACAGATCTAAATCTACTACACTTTTTCTATACTAAAATGTGTATACATACGTAATGTATCATATATATTGATTGTATCACTACTTAGCGGTTCATTGATGTATATTCACCGCTGATCTTTTGATGTTTTTTTCGTCTTTGATAATCATGATGTTAAAATACCTAAGATGAAATTTTTGAATAAACTAGTGTAGAAATTGTGGCATTGCCAGTATTGTAGTATGCGTTGGTGACACCTCTCTGGAAATATTTATACTCAGAGAAAAACTTTCTCTGGTTCCTGAGATATATTCTCACTTGTCGTGCCATATGACGACTTAGCCTTACATTAGGCGTTACGTTTGTTTGGAATGCTTATCATCTGCGCATTGTTATTCGTGCGTTGTGAGCCTATTGTATGTTGCTCCTGGATGTATTCCAAAAAAAAGTACCATTTTTTTCCCCGGGGGGTGTGGTAATCTGTTGCATACATATTTTTGAATGCACAGATTACAAAAATACGATATGTCTATTTAATAGGGAAAATATATATTTGTATTTAATTGTGTACGAAAATGCTTCCCTTGGGAAAGCGAGATAATCCATGATTGATTTATACGTTTGATTATATGGATGATCTCTCTTGATATTGATTCGGCGTATGAATATGGAAGTCATGTCAGTTCTCGTTTGTTAGGGCCAGAAAATAGATTGATCTTGTTCAATGTGTTTATTGCCTGAATTTATATGTATTACTTGTCTAGTACAAGAAGATTCAGTCCTATATTGTATGTCTTCGTATGCTAAGGTCGGACTATACCGAACTCTGGCGGAGGTATCCATTGTCCTAGAGAGTTGTAGGGAGTTCCGAAGAAGCTGGTCGTAATGGCCGGGTGTGTGTTCTCTAGGGCTGGTCCTGTTAAAGGTTAAAAGTGATTTGTGGATGATTTTTCCATAAGGAAGGAATGTCTCTGCGAGAGTGTTATGTCAGAGACTCTTCTCATGTATTTCATTATGTTTAGATTCGGACTCCAGGTAAAGCCAGACCCTTTTTCCTTTGATGATCTCCTTATGGTTAGACCTAGATGAAACATCGTATTTTCGAGCATCGTTGGTCGTTTAAATATAGATTGATGAAGATGACAGGTTCCATCAGCGCTTATGTCTTTATGAAGCAACCTTTTGACTAAGGGACTGTATGGAAACTCTAGGAAAGTCTATATATACAAGTTATGAATTAACTCTGGCTTATGATTATCCTCCCGCTGGGCGAGTGAGCGAAAACTCAGGGAAGGAAGCCATTTTGTATTCCTGTCATCATTATGGATCACTGTCCAGAGAACGGATCATGAATCTTACTATTCAGACAGTGGCACGGAGATCTCATTAAGATGAAAACCCCTATCGTGGTTTAACTTTGTTACTTAAATATTTGACATATACAGCTGGAGAACTTAGCCAAGGAAAAAGTTTGTCCAGTGAACTCTTTGTATGTTTACACACACATACCCACTGATGCGTTCAGTCAGTTAGGGGATATGGCAATAGTCCGCCAGAACATTGAATGACTATTTAATATTGAATGCTGCATGAAATATGTACTACTATTCTACTACCTAATGATTTGCTATGTCAACATACTCATGACTGTATTCCGTGCTGTCCAAGTGTGTGCGTCATTATTAAAAGCATAGAAACGTCAACAGCGGTTCCTAACATCCTTGACTTGCATAAGAGTGTGAGTGAAATATTATCAAGTGTCAACTACATCGAACAGTACACCATTCGCGTATTTTCCACTCTCACTCCATACATACACAACCCTGCGTCGGTCGAGTTGACCTTTGTTGTACTTGCCTGTCTCATGTGTAACGAGCAGAAAGAATACTCTACCCTTTACAGTGATGACCACCAGTACTACCTGGGGAACGATTACTTGACAGTAGTCCCATAGCAGACACTGCCTCGCTGTCTTTGCCTTCCCTAACTCAGGATTAGAGTGAGTTACCCATTTACAGCACAGCTGGGTAGACTGGAGCATGCCTGGTATCATCAACTCAGTACAAAGCAGTACTCTACAGTAGTGGCCAGTAAAACAACAGATTTCTACAGTGAATTTATTACGAAGTCAGAATTGGAGTCAAGGCCAAAACCCGAGCCGGCGTGACAGCAAATGTAATTTGTTTCCATGATTATTTCCCTTGAGACTTAAACCAAAGAGAACATTTAACTTCAATGTCGTGGCAGTACTGTATATAACGGAGACGTGTATGGTGGACTGCAAAAAATATGACCAGCAGAGGCCAAACGAAGATATATCAAGCTAAATTTAATGTAGCGTAACTAAAATCAGACAAGGAAATAAGTGATAGGTATATTACAATATAGAATAGATATAATGCCATAGAAGAAAATACAAAGTATAGATTATGTGACGAAATGGAAGTTAGATAATAACTAGTTGTGGCGTGATGGAGGTTGGATAGAAAATTAGTTCGCAGAACTGGAGAAGAAAACTGGCAAAAGTTAAGAAATTCATTAACTGCAGCTATAAGTTAAATCAACGCACTTTAATGATTCTAATGTATAACGAAACTTTGCACTTTGGATATATTCAATTTCATAAGAAAATTATTTACATCAACAAGATAATGTCAATGGTTGTCCTAGTCATCACACAAGTGGTGCAGGTATCTTGGTTTGTATTTTCCCCTATGAATTAACTTAACTTGCGTGACAGGTTGATGGCCGTTACTTCTGGACATTGTAGACGCTATGCTTATGAAAGAGACTAGCGCATAAAGAAAGATCAATACTCCTGTTAAAAGGAAGCAACCAATTTTTATTGGGCACATTATAATAGGAAAGCTGAAGGTTACTGTAGCAACAGGAAAGACTAATGGAGAACAGAGAAAAAGAACAGATACTATGCTGACAGTTCAACATTGTGGTATGGAAAGAAGTCAACAAGAGAACTGTTCAACAATACTTGTGGCAGAAAGTTGTGGACAAACATAAACACGTACATCAGCTGAAACAGTGTTTGAAGAAGGATAAACATGTTGATCTTTACCTAAAATCTTGAGTACTTTGGCGACTTATGTTGAGCGATGAATGATGACTCAGGACAGGGCTGGTGAAAATATATTATCAGAAAAAAAATATATTAATACATAATAAAATCTATTTAAAACGACAAAGTCTTTGTATTTCTGTAATCTTCGCTACTGAAAAACATGAATTCTTAGCGTTTAACATTGCTGGAATTTCCCCTACAAAAAACTAGTAGCTAATCATAAATGTCAGCGGATCACTGAATGCAGAAAACGTAATAAGTGTATAATAGAAAGTGCAGAAAGTGGTATTACCTAATAATAAACTGGGCTCATATGAAGAGGACACAGAACTACAAGAATCACTAACCTACTGGGGGTAATACACGTGCCATACGTTGGAGAGCAAAGATGAAAACATGAAGGCACACATTTCTGTCGCATAGAAAATTATGATCAATAAATTTTCTATATTCTTTTCTTTTCTACCCGTGTCCTCTACTTTATTATCGCTCTTTTATCCTTTTCCTGAGTATTTTTCGCATTCGTTCGTTTGCGACTAAATATATTTTCCCATTCTGACTTTACCGTTTCTTTTCTCATACTAGAAACGCATTTTATGACATAATGTGTCAGTCACTGCACTAGACGAATAACTGTGAAATCCGCCTCGATAGACATGGGATGGCAGACATAGAGTCTAGCATTTCCATCTGACACGAGTTCTCTGTGGCTAAGTTTCTTGGCGAGGTGTGGAAACTGCCATCCGCATCGCTCAGAAATGAGACAGGTCGTCGTAGAAGGTGTGAAGACGCATTTTTGGCAGTTATGGGCAGCGTCTAGGTTAATGGGAAGTGTTAAGAGAGAGAGAGAGAGAGAGAGAGAGAAAGAAAGAGGGGGAGACAGGGGTTTTTGCGAAATAGCGCGCATTCTTTGTCTGTTTCATATATCTACACGAGTGTTTTAGACTTGTCATTCAATCTCCAAGTTGCAGTAGACGTGGTCGCTTCGTTCTCGATACTTATATTTATAAGTGTAACTCTTAGTTTCGTTGTGATACTCGTAGATCTGGTTGGAGTTAATATAATATATCTAGTATTTTGGGAGTGATTTTAGTGTTAAAATCGCCTATTATATTTCACTTGTTTCTTTTGTGCAGAAGAAATTAAATTATAAGTCTGTTACATTCTTTAGTGACGTGTTTCAGTGGAAAGCAGAATAAATGATAATTTCTAGCTTAAACTCATGCAGCTATAAAAAAAATTTAATTTAACTGCTAAATAATCAGTCGAGAATATTTTTAAAACTAACTTATAACTGCACTGATTCATCATTGAGTATTGACGAAATACGTATGTATTTCTAATTCATGATGACTGATTTGTGAATATAACTTATTACACGGAAATTTTAAACGATAAGACAAGCTCTACGCTTGCAGTTTATAATGTAAGTTATAACCGAGTACATAGTATGTATAAGTATTTTATATGTTGTTTTTCTTTATTCAGTGAAACTGGGGTGACCCAACTTTGCCAGCGTTGAGTACGGAGTAATCTGTGAAGAACATAAACATTTTATTCTTAAAGACTGGGGTGTATAAAGTAAAACCTGTCTGGCATTGCATTGGCATCCAGAACGACAGAGTACCCATTCCATAATCTTTAAGATTTAAATAAAGTAACGGGCCTCGAGCCTGATTTAATTCTTCCAGAGAAAAACCTCAAGTACATTTCAGCCCTTGTGGCAAGCAAAATATTAATATCAGTAACATTCCGACGAAGGTTTGACTGGCGGTGGTGTGACCAAATAAAGTCCTATACTGAGAGAAGGCAGTTACCTGACATTCCTAATTACTAGAAACCTAAGCTATTGACACTGTGCTCGCTGTTAACGTTCGTGCCTGGACAATTTTAATGTGACAGAACCAGATATCCTAAAATAAGTATAACCAAGAAAACGTTCCCTGAAGGAGTGAATTCAACCCGTCTTTTTTGGAACTGGGGTTCTCTTGGCCAAGGCTACCATTGGAGAGTCTGTATGTGTATGTCCTAAAAATTGTGTTTCCAGAAGTTGCTACCAAAGCTGCTGGTACGAGTGAACGCACGTGATCACGGCTGACTGAATAGAGTGAATGCAGGACTGAGTGATTCCTTTATTGTTGTATTTTGGCACCCATTTTGCTGTTATAAATTTCTTTATGCAAGTTTGTTTTTTGTTGCTAACAATATTTTTCCTTAGGATAGATCAGAGTATCCAAGTCTGTTCATACCTTTAAAGGGAAATCTTAGGCTAAATCATATGTATCCGTGACTCTTTGTGGCTATCACTTTTCTTCTAACAGGACTGTGGGCTATACATCGGGGGAAAAGATCATACCAATGGGTCTATCATTCTTGTAGCAATTCATTGACTTTATGACTATTTATATATGCTTAAATGTAATTTTATATGTTGTGATGGAAGTTTATTTTGATAATTAAACTTCACAATTAAACTTAATCAGTGTGGCAGTCAGTTCGTTCCCTAATATCTATATTTTCATTTGTCATAGTTTTTCACGTCTGTGTGTCTATTGTAGTCACTTATGTGTGTGTGTATGTGAGGAGTATATATATTAATATATATTATATTAGATTTGTCTGACTAATCTAACTCTGTTGTAGATGATAGGCTGACTGAAAAAATCTTCTCGAGTGTCAGAGACAGAATCTACTATATTTCCTCCACCTCACTCGTGAAATCTATTTTCTATTTTATCACCTCCCACTGAGCTATCACTTATCTCTATGTCTATTCAGAAGGGACCAAACTAAGTCTTAATCACCTATCACAAATCTACGACAATTTCAAAGAAACCTTATTTTAAAAAAACCCACAAAATACAGGTAAAGCATTCCCTGACAAACCAGGGATGTTAAATTTTGGGGTGCTAACTTGGCTGTGCGTCCTTTCACGATTTACGTTCGTAGTAAGGCGATGGCGCTGCTTGGATGGTCCTCGATTCGATTCCCGGTAAGCCTATCACTTATATTTCTTTTCTGTTGTCTGGTGTCATCCTTTCTGTCCAACAAGTGCCTGTTAATTACCTGTATTTGTTTATTTACCTGACAGACCACCATCACAGCTCTGAATGAACTGCGGTCATTTAATGGTTTAACAAGACCCAGGATCACGGCACCACGAATTAATTAATTCATTCATCGCCCTTCAGCTGCCCAAGGGAGACCAGGCCTTCAACAAACTTATGCCAATTTATCCTGTCCCGTGCCATCCGCTCAAGGGTTTCTTCATCCCCATCATATCCGTCTCATGTTTTCTTCTTTATGTGTTCTATGGTCTTCCTTTATCTCTCTTTAAATTCAGATTCCATAGCAAGTACTGCCTGGTAATACTATCAACATGTTTCCTCAATGTGTGTCCTATCAACATGTTTCCTCAATGTGTGTCCTATCAACATGTTTCCTCAATGTGTGTCCTATCAACATGTTTCCTCAATGTGTGTCCTATCAACATGTTTCCTCAATGTGTGTCCTATCAACAGGTTTCCTCAATGTGTGCTCTATCAACATGTTTCCTCAATGTGTGCTCTATCAACATGTTTCCTCAATGTGCGCTCTATCAACATGTTTCCTCAATGTGTGCTCTATCAACATGTTTCCTCAATGTGTGTCCTATCAACATGTTTCCTCAACGTGTGTCCTATCAACAGGTTTCCTCAATGTGTGTCCTATCAACATGTTTCCTCAATGTGTGTCCTTTCAACATGTTTACTCAATGTGTGTCCTATCAACAGGTTTCCTCAATGTGTGCTCTATCAACATGTTTCCTCAATGTGTGCTCTATCAACATGTTTCCTCAATGTGTGCCCTATCAACAGGTTTCCTCAATGTGTGCTCTATCAACAGGTTTCCTCAATGTGTGCTCTATCAACATGTTTCCTCAATGTGTGCTCTATCAACATGTTTCCTCAATGTGTGCTCTATCAACATGTTTCCTCAATGTGTGTCCTATCAACATGTTTCCTCAATGTGTGTCCTATCAACATGTTTCCTCAATGTGTGTCCTATCAACAGGTTTCCTCAATGTGTGCTCTATCAACATGTTTCCTCAATGTGTGTCCTATCAACAGGTTTCCTCAATGTGTGCCATATCAACAGGTTTCCTCAATGTGTGTCCTATCAACAGGTTTCCTCAATGTGTGCCCTATCAACAGGTTTCCTCAATGTGTGTCCTATCAACAGGTTTCCTCAATGTGTACGCTATCAACAGGTTTCCTCAATGTGTGCCCTATCAACAGGTTTCCTCAATGTGTGCCCTATCAACATGCTTCCTCAATGTGTGTCCTATCAACATGTTTCCTCAATGTGTGCCCTATCAACAGGTTTCCTTAATGTGTGTCCTATCAACAGGTTTCCTCAATGTGTGTCCTATCAACAGGTTTCCTCAATGTGTGTCCTATCAACATGTTTCCTCAATGTGTGTCCTATCAACAGGTTTCCTCAATGTGTGTCCTATCAACAGGTTTCCTCAATGTGTGTCCTATCAACAGGTTTCCTCAATGTGTGTCCTATCAACAGGTTTCCTCAACGTGTGTCCTATCAACAGGTTTTCTCAATGTGTGCCCTAACTATCTCCTGCGTCTTATTTTTATCTCTTGTTTCACTGGCGCGCGCGTTTAATGATCTAGTCATACCACTTCAATCCTTCTATTCTACACAAGCATCCATTTATGAAAGTCTGTAGCTTTTTTGGTCGTTATTTCTGTTGTTTTCCACGTTTCAGAGCCAAATAATTAGACTGACTTGACATATAAATTGAAAATTCGGATTTTTGTGTGGACCTGATTTCTTCTGATCTCCATATACTTCTCACTGCAATGAAAGCTTCTCGAGTCTTTTGTATTCCTATTTTCATATCAATGTTTGTCCCTGCAATTGCACCACAAATAGAAAAGGGGTAAAGTTTTAAGTTAACAAAAAAATAACCTCGGAATTGTGGTGTCCTATTATATGCAAGATGTGATAAACAAACGCAGTACATCGTGACTAAGCCGGAGAAATGTTTTTCATCTAGACATGACGCCTGCTTCATAAATTATCCCAAAACTTCGCCACCAACAAAAGCTACGGTTTTTATAATATGAACCACAAAGTTAACAAAGGATATTATTTCATTTTCAATAATCCTGAACTTTTAAAACAAGAAACCCTGTTTGTTTAATTTAATGATTTACAACCTCATCATCTACAAATGTCATCTGTCAGATTAAATGATTCAGATTTCTTTCATTATCAGAAACTGCCAGAAAGGAATTGATTAACCAAGAAACATTATACTTTGTATTCATTTTTAAATAGATCCAAGTGCTCTCAGGTAAATTAAAAAACACTTGTGTCCTCCAGGAAAGACAAATTGTCTTCCATTTTTTCCCATCAATTATCGCTGCTGAAATATTCAATGATAAATGTTTTTCTTCAAACTGGGAAACACAGAAACGGAATAATTGCATCCCAGGAAAATTATTAAACCTGGGCCAAGGCTGATTCTTCTACGTTAAAAAAAAACACACATACACACACATACATTTAAGCACACACAGAGTGCTGATTTTTTGAAAAACAAATGCCATTCTTGTTCCAGAAATGTTAAAGTTAAGTGCACTTTAACCTGCTCTATTTGTGGAGGTAAATAAACAAATATATATATATGAGTATATCATTCATTCATTACTATAATTTCCCTGTTGCAGCTTATGGAGCACGGAGCCAACCCTAAAGCTGGTCCTCTTGTAGCAAGCCGATATCAAACATTTACACTCTTGTGTAGTGGTGGTTTATGTAGAAATTTGTTTTACATGACTAGGTTGCCAGCCTCATGCATAACTGTGATAGAGTTACTGTGATTTATATTTCAACAGGCCCCATTTCATTTTTCTATTTGAGTTCGCCCTAGTCTTCTCTTTGTAACTATATGAGTGGCGCAAAGTTCTTGTCTCTGTAAATATATCGAGTTTAGTCTTGTTCTGTAGGTAAATAATTGCGTTTATAATAGGGATTACCGGGGAGGTTATATTAGATTTGCACCAGTTCTTTTCGCTAAATTAATCGCTATCACGTAGTCTCATTTTCTTTGTGTAAATAATCGCGGTCAGTTTATTGTATTAGGCGCTTGTATTAATTGGGGTGGGGGATAAACCTCTACCCATGTACAGAAGAACGGGCGCTTGAACGAATCAAAAGTTAAATTTGCTCACGCGGTCAGCATAACATGATTTAACATGACGCAATTGGAATGCGCGCGATCGGGATAAACAGAACTCGCGAATATGCTTTAACATCTATTGGCGAAGGTCACCGTTGTTAATTTTTCCAGTAATTCCATTGGTTTAAGAAGGACGCTAAACTATGACGTAGGGGCATAGGTCAGCGTAGGGTTTTTAATTATATATACTCGCGCATTTTCATTAGTGGGTCTCTTTGTTGAAAAACTTCATGCCGTGAAAGTCTACGCCTGTATTCTATATACATAGTTCACCTGCTCTACGGAGAAATTCGACTAGGGTAAGCCATAACTTATAGTTGGTTGTAAATAAGATCTTAGCCGGGTAACGTAAAGTTTCCTCAGGAAGTTTTAATTTAATTTCTTAAACAAACGTGCCATCAATTATTATCTTAGAGATAAACTGGAAATGTAAGGGTGCATAAATTCTTTCTATGATAATCGCCGTATCTAGGAGAGGGTAAAGATTTTGAAATATTAAGTGTTTGCTCTGTAATATTTAACAGAAGGTCTGTAGAAAATCCCGCATCTTTGATTTATGATAATTTACAGATATACGGGAGCGGATTTGTGTAATTCTAAGCACGTGTATACTGTTAATAAATTGAGTATTAATTCGGGACGATATTCAGTTGGATGAGGAGGAGTGAAGTTAACATTATTGAGAATACAGGAACGCGTGTATTTTACTACGGGGGTTCAATTGATAACCTTAATTGTTTATAATTTTTGGCAGTATGAATATGCTAGCGTAAATTTTATACGTTATTTATTGTGAATTTTTATTACTGTGTAGTCAGATTACAAAGAGATGAAATTTATAGTTCCGATAAGGGAATAATTTTATTCCATAGAGATGTAATTAATATTACGGAGATCACTTTAAGCAGTTCTACATTTAATTTTGTATTGATCAATGAACACCGAGGGTCAGTGATAAATTAGCCCTAAGTATTACAGACAGGAGGGGTTCCCCGAAAGTTCGAATTGTTGTGACACGTGGCTAGTCATGAAGAACAAAAGATCTAGGTCAGCCCGTCTGGGAGTTATTAACAGACCAATGTTTACTTTGTAAAACGGGATAGTTAGATCAGAGGGGAGAGTGCATGGGAGGCTGACCCTTTTGGGGCATAAATAATTACGTATCGCTGGTGCAGGAATAGAGAGGGGGAGGTATTTATTTTAGGGGAGTTATGTGTTTGAGATGTGTAACTTCTGACGTGTTATATAGCTGTTGTTGTTGTTGTTTGTTCCACAGCGAGTTTTCACGGCGAACTGGGAGGGTGTAACCGGCCTTCCAATTAACAACTGAAAGTTGTTGTCTCAGGAGCCTAGTGCTCGAGCTATCGGCAGAGGTGAAGAGCACTGGTGACGAGGTGGTTATTGGTGCCAAGTACGGCTGTCACAGAAAAAAAAGAAGCAGTTCCATTTTCAGTGAAGCATCATTCAGCGAACGGATTTCTTAAAATCCTGAGCTCTAAGCTCATATACACACACCGAAACAAAGGCACGTGGCCTGGTGTCATCGTTTAAGAAAGTCGGTCATAATAAAACCGACGGCCCTAAACCCAATGAGGGGTAACCGGGCAGGTGAAATTACGTTTTCGTCAGCAGTGAATCCTCTACATACTAAGTCCAGTACATAGTCATTATTGTCAGAAGTCATCAGCAGCAGTGGTCCGGGCAGGAGAGAGGGTCAAAATTCCTTTCCCGACCAAAACCGAGAATAGTGGCTTAACGGAGACGCCACCTCAGCAGAATACGGCAGTGTCAGAGTAGTCACTGAAGCAGAAACAGAGGGGAGAGGAGGTGTTAGAGGCGGATAAAAAGTGTGTTAGGACAGCCTCTGGGTTAGCAAATGGAAAAGGTCATTTAGTGGATCAGTGCTTGTGAAGCAGTAGTTAACATTGTAGGACACCAGTTAATGAAATTATAGAGTGTAGACACTTAGTACGTCCGAAGCCAGACTGTGGTGTTATAGTTAATAGTTATATTATTGTAGTAGGGAGTGGAAGCTAAAGTGAAGCCCCCACACATGTGTTGTAGTTAAACCATTAATCATTTTATTGTTCCCCAGCAGGGTGAAAGAAGGAGTGACAGTGGTCGTATATTTTGTTTGTGTTTATCAATTTAATTGGTTTCTTGTTTTCAGGTCTGTGCAACAGTGCACGTATTTATTTTTCCAGTATGATTTGAGTTTTTTGGAGATGTTTTAATAAAACTATATAAATGTTCACTGGATCAGTCTTTCTAATATATATAGCTAACTATACCGTGCATATATAATTGTCTGTATAGCGTGTCTGTGGTCTTAGTACACCCTTATCTCCTTTTGTAAAGGTAGCCAGAGGGGGTGAGTCTATTGCAATTCTTGAAGTCACGAGTGGCGATGGAGAGTCAATCTCGGTTCTCATCCCTTGAAGCCAATAGGCCCATCTGTCCACATTCACTACCATTACTCATCTAAATCTATCTTCTCAGTCTCTCTCATACTAGGGTCTTGTCTATACACTGGACACACTCTAAACTTAAATCCACTTCGTGACAATAACCTCACCTTAGTCACCTTCTACGACATGCAAGGGAGAGATCAGAAGTCCTATTCTTTCTTTATCTCTAATGAGACCACCCCCCGGGATGTGTACGGGTTAATCTGATACTGTATGGAGGTAAATCATGTACAGCAGTACTGAACTAGTGTATTGTCATAAATGTATTCCGTATAGTTCCCGTGAATCTCTGATGATAGAATGAAAGAATGTGGCCACTGCTCCATCAGGCATGTCGTAAATGGCGACTATAATAAGGTTCTTCATAGGGCTGGCAATTTCATGATTTAAAACATATGACTACAGACACCAATACTGTAGGATCATGTGCCTGTAAAGGGGGATAACTGAAGTTGTGGCTCCATGCTTCATAAGCAGCATATAAAAAGAGATGATGATGATAATATTTAAGATTTCCTAGTAGCCTCTCGCGGCAAAGGTACCGTATTCAAAACACAGTGGCGTCATGCTCCAGTTTACCCAGCTGTGCACGGGTACCTGACTCTGCTCTTGAGGAAAGGATGGCAACGATAGCGAGGAAGGGAATTGGTCACCCGACCTCTTGAAGCTGACCTAATATAGTGAAGTATTCTAACACTTCACTCCTCTACGGCAGTATCTGCTATGAGACTACCGTTACTTATTATATCATGATTAACCTCCATGGCTAAAAAAAGCAATAAGATGTCCCAAAAGAGGCCAAGTGCCCAAAAGAGGCCAAGTGCCCAAACGAGGCCAAGTGCCCAAACGAGGCCAAGTGCCCAAAAGAGGCCAAGTGCCCAAACGAGGCCAAGTGCCCAAAAGAGGCCAGGTCCACAAAAGAAGCTTATTACTCATTCACCTTTTAGATCCAGGTTTTAATTGTTGACCTCACATAACCTTTCAGTTAAACATCGACAAAGAAGACAATGGCTAAATGGTTTACCTGTCTTGAATGAAAGACTGGGGTCTGCTGTTAGGGCGGCTATTGTAAAAAAGGATGTCCGAGTCCGTATCACTCCGCCCCTGGTGATACGGACCCTCATTTTGATAGTAGTCCTGGTCTTGTTCATAACTGAGCTCACGCTCGTAACTTCTGTCTCTACGGAAACCTGGATCGTCACGCTCGTAGTCCTCATCATCGTAATGTTCAAATGACCTCTGACCCAAAGAACGCTGGTCAAATGCCTGCTCGAAGCTGTCGTCGTAACGGATGGTTTCTCTGCTGTCGTCACGTAATCGGTATGGGTGGTCAGAATGACTGCGGTACTGGTGAGCCGATGTGTTGTGCTGATGTTGGACAGGGTAGTTCACATCACTGGTGTAGTCGCTGTCCTCAGACATCCCAGCTGGTGAGAGGACATAAGTTGTGTAATTTTGAAGCTACATCAAAGCCCAAATGTTGTGTGGGCAAGAACTGAGAACATAGAAAAGATGCATGGGCAAGAACTGAGAACATATAAAAGGTTTGTGGGTAAGAATTGTGTGGCTAAGAAATGGGAGCTCAGAAAAGTTGTGTAGCCAAAAAACTGTGAGTAATTGAAAGAGTGTGGCCAAACATTTAGAACACAGAAAAGATGTTTGGGCAAGAATTGTTTGACCGAGAAATGCGAGCGCAGAAAAGTGGTGTGTCCAAAAACTAAGAGTATATAAAAGTTGTGTGGCCAAGAATTGTTTGACTAAGAAATGAGAGCGAAGAAAAGTTGTGTGGCCAAAAACTAACTGTACATAAAAGTTGTGTGGCCAACAATTGTCTTACTAAGAAATGAGAGCACAGAAAAGTTGTGTGGCCAAAAACTGAGCGTACATAAAAGTTGTGTTGCCAAGAGTTAAAACGCGAAGTGGAAAAAAAAAATAAAACAACAACTGTGTGTGTGGTCAATAACTGAGTACAAAGAAACATTTTGCGGCCATGGACAAAGTGTGTGGAAATGTTACACGACCAAGTACTGTGAACAGAGAACTACTGTGTAGCCAAAGACTGTGAAGGAAGAACAAGTTGTGCTACTGAGAATTTTGAGCAAACTGAAAAAGCACGACGTGGATCAATTTAAAGCAAAATGACGCGTACAGAAGAGGCATGTGGCTACAACGTTTGAGCTCACAAGATTTGTATGATTACGTGTGATTACGAATTGATGAACTTGGTAACCTGTGAGAATGTGAGTGTATGAGCTAAGTAAAGCCGTGTAGCTATGACTGTGTTAGCTTACTACAGCTGTGTGACTGTGTTAGCTTACTACAGCTGTATGATTGTGTTTGCTTACTACAGCTGTGTGACTGTGTTTGCTTACTACAGCTGTGCGACTGTGTTTTCTTACTACAGCTGTGTGACTGTGCTTGCTTACTACAGCTGTGTGTGTGTGTGTGGCTGTGTTAGCTTACTACAGCTGTGTGATTGTGTTAGCTTACTGAAGCTGTGTGACTGTGTTTACTTACTACAGCTGTGTGACTGTGTTTACTTACTACAGCTGTGTGATGGTGTTAACTTATTACAGCTGTGCGATTGTGTTAGCTTACTACAGCTGTGTGACTGTGTTTGCTTACTACAGCTGTGTGATGGTGTTAGCTTACTACAGCAGTGTGATTGTGTTAGCTTAATACAGCTGTGTGATTGTGTTAGCCATCATCCAAACAATCATCTACTATTTCGATATCCTCATGATCCAGGAGACAAATTTAAAAGCCAGTAGTGTTATTAACTGCCCAGGCTACAGATGTTACTGCAATCCATGTGGGCCTGGCAAACGAGGGCAAGCTATATATGTAAAACATGAGCTCCCTCATACGTGGCTGGATACAAGTTCCCAAACTAGTGAGGATGCGGAATTGCAGGGGATTGCTGTGAATATAGGCGGTCAGGAGTGGCGAGTATACAATTTATGTGCCCATGTCGACAACCTTACCGAAGAGTGTAGTTGGAATTTTCTGGCAGAATTGTCTGAAGATTCTAACATAAGGTGTTTAATTGCTGGCGATGTCAATGCTAGATCCAAGGAGTGGGGAAACATCACGGAAAATATGAAGGGTATAGCTTTGAGTCAGGCATTACTTAACATGAATCATACCATCTTGAATGATGGACGCCCAACTAGACTGGCAACTAAACCTGGGGATACAAATGGTGTCATAGATCTGGCATTCATCTCTAGTGCTGCCACCACCATGGCACGTTGTGATGTATTAGGTGCACAGGAAAATTACCTTGCGTCATACTCATTGCAAAGGGCAGGACCACTTGACACAGGAAACCTAAACAAACCTTCAAAAATCCTACAGGCCCCTTCAACAGTAACAACCCTTTACACACATTGCGTCAAAATGCCAAACAAAAGACAGCGAGAACACCTTTCACCCAACCCATCATCCCTGGTGGAGGAAGCATGGGTAGAAAAGGAAAGAGCAACAAAGGAATGGCGTAAAGCACGAAACAGAAGAATGATGAATGAGTGAGAGCTTGAAGAGATGAAGGAGAAAAAGCATAGAGCCGTTAATAGATTCAAGAGCTTGGCAAGGGAGCCAAGGATAAAGTGTTGGAGGACTTTGTGACACAGGTGGGCACCGAAAAAACCCTACTGAAATTTTGGTCCTTACATTGAAGAATGAATAGGAAAAGTGCAAGCCAACCCATCCCTAATATCAAAAGCCGTACTGGACAAAGCCTGAAGACGGACGAAGAGAAAGGAAGAGCATTATTCAGTCGATATGTGGAGCAAACGGATAAAGGTGACAAAAATGCCCACCTGAAAATAAAGGACAGTATTCTGGAAAATTCCCTAAGGGGCCAGATATACTTCGATCTCATTTCTGAAGAGGACGTGGTGTACACATTGAAAACCAGCAGAAACACTGCTCCGGGTTCTGATGGTGTACAATACCATCACATTAAACAGCTCGACGACACAGCCATTATAAATATGGTAGGCGATTTCAACAACAGCATACAGAATGCTGAGGTGCCGGAAGACTGGCTACACAGTTACCTTCGGCCACTTCCTAAACCTGGCAAAGACACCACACTGCTCAGCAGCTATCGAATTATCACACTACAGTATGTCTGTGGTAAATTACTTGAAAAGATAGTTGCAAGATAAGTAATGAGCCTCCTCGAAAATGCACACATCCTTCCTGATACCCTGTGTAGCTATAGGCTTATGAAAACAATATGGGGATATCGCTGGAATGTTTGCGTCTGCTGTGTACGAAGGATTCCAGAGTAAAAGACAAACGGTGGCTGTCGCAATTGACCTAGAGGATGCTTATAACAGTGTGGACTTTGCAACCCTAATGCCATATTGGCATGTGGTGTAAATCCTTGGATAACAAGGTGGATAGAAGCTGCCTTAATGGAGAGATCAGTTGCATTTCGCTTGGGAACTTGGACATCAGAACCAATGCACATTTGCCCGCGACTACCCCAGGATTCTCCACTATCACCAGTGCTGTTTAACATCTACACAGCAAACATAGCAACCTTTCAACCAACAGGACTGGGACGAACATTAACTTTCGCAGATGACGTACTCATGTACAGAACTGGCTCAGACAGACAGGAAATGGTCCAAGGAATACAAGAGACACTACAGGCGGTTTCTAAATGGTGTGAGGAAAGCGGATCTAAGGTCAATCCCAACAAGGCCTGTGTGATGTGGTGCTCTTTGAACAACTCCATAGTGAAAGCAGACCTTCCAGATATCACTTTCAATGGGCAAGAATGGCTGAAGTATCTGGGAGTAAAGTTTAATCGTGGGCTATCGTTCAAGTATCATGTCCAACTGATCATACAGAAGTGCAAGCGAGGACTGGTAGCCTTAAAAACAATGGTTGCTGTGCGCTTGGAACAGAGACTATTGTTTCTCCTGTACCGTCAGCTCGTGATTTCAGTAATCGAGTACGGGCTATGAATACTCACGCTGTCAGTGTCACAATGTGAACGACTGGAACGCATTCAAAATGAAGGAATGCGACTAGTTTTGGGCTGTACGCGTGATACCCCCATTGTGACAATGAGATACATGCTCGGATTGCTGTCGATTAGATCCAGATATGCGATGGCCCAGGCAAAAGCCTATATGCGGGTAATCACCGACAAAAGAGAACGTAGCTGACATCAAAGGAGCAAGAATCAAGAGATGGAATGTCATGGATGGCACAGGCAGAGGCTACGATTACTCAGGTGACCAGGGTTGAAAATGTATCCAAAGGGGAAGAGTGGAGTAAGTCAGGGGAGAACTGGGTAAACTACCAGCAGGTCATCATTAGCCTTGGCAGAGAGTGCAGATCTTGGGGCAATGGAAAAGCAGAACTGGAGATTAATCAGCTGATAAGTGATCATGCTGGGGATGGTGATGCCACTGTGTACACTGATGGGTCTAAAGTGCGTGGTGAGAAATCAGGATGGGGCTTCTCTGCGAGAATAAAGGGCAAGGTCGTCGCTGAACAGAGTGGAGCCTACATGACAAAAACCTCCAGCATGAAAATGGAGGTAGAGGCAGTTACTGCAGCACTGATGTTGCTGTCTGACATTCCATCAACCAGGGTAATTATATTGTCAGATTTTCAAGCCATGCTTCGGAACGTTCAGAACGGATGGCTGCGGCAGGAAGGGAAAACATCAATAGAATCCTCCAGTCTTCAAGAACTGGTGTGGATCTACTGTTCTGGTCATGCAGGGGTACGTGGCAATGAGAGAGCTGACAGACTGGCCTCAAGAGCACCCATAGTGGGGACACTGGACATGGATAAGGGAGAGATACTAAGGGCAATTAATGATTAATAATAATAATAAATTCTTTAAGCGCCAAACACGGCGCATAAGGCAGAAACCAGTGCTCTCCAGGTTGTTCGTTGTGACGCCACTCCTCTTAGCTCTTGCACATTATTTAGGCCCAACGTTCTTCCTTCTCTTATTATTGTTCTTCTGAGTGTTTTTTTTGGTCTTCCTTTTTTCCGCTTACCCTCAGGAACCCAAGTGAGCGCCTGTAGTGGTATTCTGTTGTTTTGCATTCGTAGGACATGACCGATATATGACCATCGTCTTTTCCTTATATAGTCGGAGACATATTTCTGCCCAGAGTCTTCTCTTATTTGTCGATTAGTCTTGAATTCTTTCCAACTGATGTTCATGAGTTTTCTAAGACATTTGTTCTCGAATGTATTCAGCTTGTTCTCCAATGATTTTGTTATTTTCCAACTCTCACAGCCGTATGTTAACACTGAGATAACATTTGAATTAAACAGACGAAGCTTGGTATGTATATTCAATGATCGTAATTTCCAAATGTTAGATAATCTATTGAAGGCGCTAGCTGCCAAAGCAATTCTAGTATGGATTTCTCTTGTTGTGTCACCATCCGAGTCATTTTACTGCCTAAATAATTGAAACTTTCAACTTTCTGTAGTTTTTCCCCGTTCAAGATGATATCAAAGGTCTCGTTAGAAAAGTTCATAGCTTTAGTTTTAGAGGCATTTATTGGAGGAGAGATTTATTTATTGCTTCTTGGGATTGTCTTGGTGTTGAACTTAAGAATGCTACATCATCTGCGAAATCCAGGTCCCCCAGGAATTTTCCATTTGTCCATTTTATACCCAATTGTTCATTGTGGGTATAGTTTCTCATAACCCAATCATAGCTAAAAAAGTAGTGGTGACATAATACAGCCTTGTTTCACCCCTGTGATTCCTGTTGTTCTAAACAACATCTTGCATTGTCATATAGCGCTTTGATTATATTCACATATTTTGTTGGAAAACCATAGATTGTTGTTCCACAATGACTGTGTAATTGTTCTTAGTGTGAATTAATGATTGCCTGCTGGATAATGACACTGCATTGGATGAATCAACAAGGCTGACAATTAGCATTCTTACTCTTCGACATTTAGTTGGAGTTCGGCACTGTGCCGAAGGTGATAATAAGTGGCGAAATGTGACGTGAAAGTATTAGTAAAGTTGTGTGTGTGTGAATACTAACTGAGCACCTATGGGTTTGCCGGGAGTGCATTGAGGTCGATTCTGATTAACAATATCAATAACAATAACTGTGTGACTGTGAATCTATTATTAAAGTTGTATGACTGTGTTAGATTAGTACAACTGTCTGACTGTGAAAGTATTAGTAAAGTTGTGTGACTATACTAGATTAGTACAAGTGCGGTGTTATTAGTAAAGTTAGTACGGTGTTAAGTGCGTGACTTTGAATCTATTGGTAAAGTTGTGTGAATGTACTAGATTAGTACAAATGCGTGATTCTGAATCTATTAGTAAAGTTATGTGACGGTGTTAGAGTAGTACAAGTGCGTGACTCTGAATCTATTAGTAAAGTTGTGTAACTGTGTTCATCATCATCATCAGTTGCCATCTCCACAACGAAGGTTGGCTGTAATGGATCTCCAACGTCTTCTGTCTCTTGTCTTGATGGTGCACTCTGATAGACTCTTTCCTGTCCATGTCTTGATGTTGTCTTCCCACTTATAGCGCTGTCTTCCCCTTGCACGTTTGCCTTCAACTCTCCCTTCTGTTATGGTCTTCTGCAAGGTGTTATGCCTTTTTATGTGGCCAAAGTATTTTAGCTGTCGAACTTTGACCTCCCTCATTAGTTCTCTTTTCATACCTAGATTTTCTAGGACCTCCTTATTTGTTTTCATCTCTTTCCATGAGATACGCCCCATTCTTCTATATATCCACATTTCAAGAGCCTCAATTCTTTCTTCCAACTGCTTATTCATCGTCCATGTTTCTGCACCATACAGAAATGCAGAATATATATAACACTTTATGATTCTCAGTTTTAATTTGTGAGATAACTGTTTGGATGTCAGTATATGTTTCATGTTGTTGAATGTAGCTTTGGCCATTCCTA
This sequence comes from Oreohelix idahoensis, assembly GCA_024509875.1. Classification (NCBI taxonomy): domain Eukaryota; kingdom Metazoa; phylum Mollusca; class Gastropoda; order Stylommatophora; family Oreohelicidae; genus Oreohelix; species Oreohelix idahoensis. Next base: position 737,635 of record JAMPIV010001137.1, read on the forward strand.
TTCTCTTCTTGATTTCTGTTTCACATCTGCCATCTTCTGTTATTATATGACCGAGATATACGTAGCTCTTGACTTGTTCCAGGATTTCCCCATTTACGCTTATCTTTAATGTGGGTTTATCGTCTGTTTTGCTAATTATCATAGTTTTTGTTTTCTCAATATTAATGTCGAGTCCATATTCATGACTTATACTGTTCACTTGCTTCACTAGTTCTTGTAACTCCTGTTCGCTTTCAGCTAACAACACGGTATCATCTGCATATCTAAGGTTGTTTATTGACCTTCCACTGATGTTCAGTCCTGGTATTTCCTGTATCTATTTGAAAAATTTTTCGGTGTATAAATTAAATAGGCAGGGGGACAGCACACAACCTTGTCTGACACCTCTTTTTATGTCTATGTATGGTGAATAATTCCTTCCAGATCTTACTGTGGCAGTTTGCTCCCAATAAAGGTTACTGAGTATTCTTATATCTTTTCCATCAATACCTATGTCTTCGAGGCATTCAATTATTTTCTTATGATGGACTCTGTCAAAAGCCTTCTTATAGTCAATGAAGCACATATACATACTTTTTTGGACCTCTGTATATTTTTCTGCTAATATTCTTAGGCAAAATATTGCCTCTCTTGTTCCACTGTTCCGTCTAAAACCAAACTGTTTTTCCTGGATTTCGCTGTCTACTTTACTTTTTATTCTTTCCTGTATGATTTTGAGCAGTATCTTAATTGCATGACTCATCAGGCTGATTGTTCTGAAGTCTGAACATTCTGTTGCATTTGGTTTTTTGGGCAATGTTATAAAAACTGATGTCTTCGTGTCGTGTGGTATATATCCTGTATTGTATACATCGTTGCATATTTCTGTGATTGTATCTATACCAAAGCTCTCCAGAGCTTCTATCATTTCAATTTTTATGTTATCCATGCCTGCTGATTTTCCTTTTTGTATCATATGAATGGCATTCTCTACTTCTGATCTGAGAATGTTTGGGCCTTCATTAGAATCTGGTGATGATTTTTTACCTCTGTTGTCCTCGAATAATTCTTTTACGTATTCTGCCCATCTGTTTGATATGTCTTTCTCATCAAGTAATATTACACCATTTTTGTTCTTGATACAGCTTCCTCCTTGTGCAAACCGTGACCGATTTGATAATTTTTTTATTTCTTCATGCATATCTCTTGTCCTGTGCTTTGCTTCCAAGTCTTCTATTTCCTTGCATTTTGTTTCTATCCACCGTTCTTTTGCTTCTCTACACATAGTACGTATGTCATTGTCTATTGTTTTATATTCTGGAGTGTTTTTTGCTTTCTTTCTTTCGGTCATTTTATTCAAGATGTCATCTGTCATCCAAATTTGATTTTTCTTAGACTCCTTTTTAGGTAAATTTGCATTTGCTGATTGTATGCTTGTTTTTAAGCATTCCCATTTTGCGGTTGCTTTTTCTTCTGGGTTTTCTCTTCTATACTGCTCCATGCTTTCTGTCAATAACTGTTGATATTTATTTTTGACGTCGATTAAATATTTCTGTTTTATATCTGGTTGTTTCAGCGCTGATATTTCTATCTGGGGTTCCTCCTGTCTTCTGTTTCCTGCTCTTTTCAGCTTTATATTTACTTTGATGACGACTGGATTGTGATCTGAATTTATGTCGGCGCCAGGATATGTCTTTGCACTTGTGACACACTGTTCTTAAATCTATGTTTTATCATGATATAGTCGATTTGATTTCGTGTTATATCTCCTGGGCTTTTCCATGTGTATAATTTCCTTGGGTGGTGTTCAAAAAAGGTGTTACATATGACCAGCTGGTTTTCTTCACAGAACTGGATAAGTCTGTCTCCTCTATCATTTCTTGTCCCTAATCCATACTGTCCTACTATTTTCTTGTATTTTCCTTTTCCTACTTTTGCATTCATATCACCCATTACTATCAACACATCTGTTGATTTGACTGGTTTAAGTGTGTGTTGTAGCTCTTCATAGTATTCTTCTATTTCTTCCTCGCTGTGATCTTTAGTTGGTGCATAAGTTTGTAAGATTGATATGTCGAATGGCTTTGCTCTCATTTTTAGTAACATCATTCTGTCATTGTGTGTCCAGTATCCACATACGTATTTTTCTAACTCCTTCTTTATCAACATTCCTACCCCTCTTTCATGTTTTTCTCCGCCTGAGTGTATAAGCGTGTACTGGTCTCTTTTTATGTAGCCTGTATCCAAAAGTCTTGCCTCTGCAACTCCCAGTATATCGAGTTTCATGTCTGTTGCTTCTAATATAAGATTGTCAAGCTTTCCTTCTCCGTTCAGAGTTCTAACATTCCATGTTCCTATTTTTAGGCTTCTCCTACTAGTTTTTAGGTGGTCTTTCTCAGAATGCTCCCTTTCAACAGAATTTAAGGAACACTCGTCATTATGTACTTCCTTACTCATTAGAGGAGTTGCCTCTTCCCTGTTAATTTGTACAGTAGATTCTTCCCCGTGACTCTGTATCTATTAGTAAAGTTGTGTGACTGTGTTACGTTAGTACGAGTGCTTGACTCTGAATCTTTTAGTAAAGTTGTGTAACTGTGTTAGATTTGTACAAATGCGTGACTCTGTATCTATTAGTAAAGTTGTGTGACTGTGTTACGTTAGTACGAATGCTTGACTCTGAATCTATTAGTAAAGTTGTGTGACGGTGTTAGATTAGTACAAGTGCTTGACTCTAAATCTATTAGTAAATTTGTGTGACGGTGTTAGATTAGTACAAGTGCTTGACTCTGAATCTATTAGTAAAGTTGTATGACTGTGTTAGAGTAGGACAAATGCGTGACTCTGAATCTATTAGTAAAGTTGTGTGACTGTGTTAGATTAATACAAGTGCTTGACTCTGAACCTATTACTAAAGTTGTGTGACTGTGTTAGAGTAGTACAAGTGCGTGACTCTGAATCTATTAGTAAAGTTGTGTGACTGTATTAGATTAGTCCAAATGTCTGACTGTGAAAGTATTAGTAAAGTTGTGTGACTGTGTTAGATTTGTACAAGTGCGTGACTCTGTATCTATTAGTAAAGTTGTGTGACTGTGTTACGTTAGTACGAATGCTTGACTCTGAATCTATTAGTAAAGTTGTGTGACGGTGTTAGATTAGTACAAGTGCTTGACTCTAAATCTATTAGTAAATTTGTGTGACGGTGTTAAATTAGTACAAGTGCTTGACTCTGAATCTATTAGTAAAGTTGTGTGACTGTGTTAGAGTAGGACAAATGCGTGACTCTGAATCTATTAGTAAAGTTGTGTGACTGTGTTTGATTAGTCCAAATGTCTGACTGTGAAAGTATTAGTAAAGTTGTGTGACTGTGTTAGATTTGTACAAGTGCTTGACTCTGAATCTATTAGTAAAGTTGTGTGACTGTGTTAGATAATTACAACTGTGCGACTGTGAAAATATTATTAAAGTTGTGTGACTGTGTTAGATTAGTCCAAATGTCTGACTGTGAAAGTATTAGTAAAGTTGTGTGACTGTGTTAGATTAGTACAGCTGTGTGACTGTGAAACTATTAGTAAAGTTGCGTGACTGTGTTGAATTAGTACAACTGTGTGACTGTGAAACTATTAGTAAAGTTATGTTATTGTTTTAGATTAGTACAACATTCTGACTGTGAAACTATTACTAAAGTTATGTGACTGTGTTAGATTAGTACAACTGCGTGACTATGAATATTTCAGTAAAGTTCTGTGACGTAGTTAGATTAGAACAATTGGCTTATTGAGAATTTATTAGTAAACTTGTGGGATTGTACTAGATTAGAACAAGTGCGTAACTCTAAATCTATTAGTAAAGTTATGTGAATGTACTAGATTAGTATAAGTGCTTGACTCTGAATCTATTAGTAAAGTTGTGTGACTGGACTAGGTTAGTACAAGAGCGTGACTCTGAATCTATTAGTAACGTTATATATATATATATATATATATATATATATATATATATATATATATATATATATATATATATATATATATATATATATATATATATATATATATATATATATATATATATATCAACCGATCAATCAATACCGGTTGACTCCTTAAGGAGAATAGACCTTCAACAGACACATGGCAAGACCTCGTGACCCAGTGCCATCAGCTCAAGGTCTTTCCATGTCTTCTTCTAGATTTTAACTTCTATCTCCAGTTGTCTTCTCCATGTGTTCTCTTCGGTCTGCCTCTATTTCTGTGGATTCTAGAATAAGAACTGTCTCGTAATGCTATCAAAAGGTTTCCACAATATGTGATCATATCTATATGGTTGTCTGATTTCCGCTTTAAAGCTAACTGTATATTTTACTAGCTACATCTCTTTTCACAAAGCTAATTTGACAGCTAACTGTGATACCAGTAGTACTTACAATGCGCGTACGATGATGACCGGGGAGTTTCTTGAACAACTAACATCTGTAACAGAAATATTTGAAAATTCTGATAATAACATACGTGAATTTAAACAAAAAGTAGGCTGAGAGAGAGAGAGAGAGAGAGAGAGAGAGAGAGAGATAGGGTAAGACAGAGAAAGAGAGAGTGAGAGAGAAAGAGAGAGAAAAAAGAAAGAAAGAGATAGAGAGAGGGTTGAAAGGGTAAGATATGTTGGAGAAAAAAAGAGCGACAGAGAGACAGAGTGAGAGAGAAAGAGAGAGAAAAAAGAAAGAAAGAGATAGAGAGAAGGTTGATAGGGTAAGATAGAGAAAGAGATAGAGAGAGAGAGAGAGAGAGAGAGAGAGAGAGAGAGAGAGAGAGAGAGAGAGAGAGAGAGAGAGAGAGAGAGAGAGAGAGAGAGAGAGAAAGAAAGAGATAGAAAAAAGACAGAGAAGAGATAGAGAGAAGGTAGATAGGGTAAGATATGTTGGAGAAAAAAAGAGCGAGAGAGAGACAGAGAGACAGAGTGAGAGAGAACGAGAGGTTGAGAAAGAGTGAAAGGTAAAATTATCTTCTTGGCATATCTATTCCACTCCTCACATCTTAAACAAGATAGCTGGTAGACCACATGCACTTCATCATCATCGTCATCATCATCACCATCTACTTCATCTCCACCTGTAGCATAGGCCAAATAACTCACAATAAGCCTTCTTTCCTGGACCAGTCTGGTATTTTCATTTCTTCTTTATCTCTTTCATGCCTGCATCTAGTTTCCTTCTCCATGTGTTTCTCGGCTCCCTATACCACCTTTGCCCTAAGGATTCCTGAACAAGGACTACCTTGTAATACTAGCTGCAAGTTTCTTCAGTGAGTTTTCTATCGAACGCCAGCGTTTTCTTCTCACCTTCTTGCACTTAATCAAATATTGTCACATCTCCTGTACCCAATACTGCTCGTATATCAGAATCTTCCTAAGTCGAGCAGTCGTACAAATGTTAGAAGTGACAAAATGACCAATTTGTAAAGATATACTACTACATCAGAAAAAATCAGTTCACTGTTACTGGACATGTCAGGGTAAAAGGACAATTGAAACATACTGTCATCACCACCAGCGTTGTATTACAGCTTCCCTGTGAAGACCAGACCTTCAGTAAAACAAGCCATGCCATTCTAGCCTGTGCCATCCGTTCAATATCTTTCCCTGTCATCTTATCCTGTTCATTTTGTAAGTTGTTACGTCATACATATATAACTATTTTGAAATTTGAGTTGGCGATTCCAATTTTGTGTTGAATTCCTTCCTTGTGACTTTTTAATATTTACCGTTGAAATGAAAGTTCCTTTACCCTTTTATTGTCTTACTTTGATATTATTATCTGTTCCTTCAACGTTGTCTATTTTGCTACCCGATATATATATATATATATATATATATATATATATATATATATATATATATATATATATATATATATATATATAGATATATATATATATATATATATATATATATATATATATATATATATATATATATATATATATATATATATATATATATATATATATATATATATATATATATATATATATATATATATATATATATATATATATATATATATATGCACAATAAAAAATAAACTGATCATTTATGTACGAAAAAGCTCATGAACATAATTCAGAGGAAAAAACTGCATCTTATGGGCAGTCGACATAATACGACCAAAGGGGGGTACATCTCTGAGGAGAAGAGTGCGCACAATGAATCAATGAATGATAAGAATCAATGAATGATGTGGCCTGAAAACACAAGAGTAAAATGAGGACTTAAATGGTTGTCCAGAATGTTGTGCTAACAGCAGGAGAAAGCAAGAGAGAGAGAGAGAGAGAGAGAGAGAGAGAGAGAGAGAGAGAGAGAGAGAGAGAGAGAGAGAGAGAGAGAGAGAGAGAGAGAGAGAGAGAGAGAGAGAGAGAGAGAGAGAGAGAGAGAGAGAGAGAGAGAAAGAAAGAAAGAAAGAAAGAAAGAAAGAGAGAAATAGAGAGAGAGATAGAGAGAGTTGGACATGCCAGATACAGAGACAGCTACCTTCGGATATTTAAAAAAAATTAGGATGACAACGATTTTTATCATGATGACAACGATGTTGATGAAACTGGGCGCTAATAATAGTGGCTCCCGACGGACACGGGTTGTAAAGGAAGATTGGAGTGGTATGAAGCAATTACAGTGTCCAACTGGCAGAAAGATTAGAACGATTGCCTCCCGGGGCAAAGTTACCGGGATCCAGGTTCGAAACCTGGTAGAATCAAGCGCCAGTCTATTCAGCTATAAATTGATACCTGACTCTGCTCTTGAGTCACGGATGGAAAAGGCAGCGAATCAGGAAAATGGTCACCCCCACCTCATAAAGTTGGACCTTGTATAGTGAAGTCCCTACGGCAGTAGCTGCTATGCGACATCCTTTCCCTAAAAAGCAATCAAGTGCATAGACATGTCAGTCGGAGAGAGTCGTGGGGATTTAAATAAACAATTCTAAAGGGCACGGAAGCAAAAAACGGATCGAGTTTGAAAGAAACCGAAAGAAAAAAAAAAAACGCTTTCTGCATCATCGTACTTTTATTTTACAAATAACATAGACTAGCTGGGCCCTAAAAAAAAACTCTAGATTGTAAGAACTGATTTTCAAAGACAAGAAGAAAACACATTGCCGAAGATTACACGTTTTAACAACATGGCCAAACATGATCTACAGCGTCTTCAAACTGTCAACACAGAGATGCACCACGTTTACTAGCCATTTAATGCATGTGTTTTATTTGCATTTCATTATACAGCATCAATCTCCCTGGGCACGTTATCTGATCCGCAGTGACAGACGGAAGACGAAAAAATCAAAACAGCAAGGGGGAATTTCCTCTGCCAAAAAGCAGCGATTGGAAGAAGGCCAAGTTCGTCCACTTGTTCGACATCAGATGAAACTGTACTCATGTATAATAGATCATCCGGGTAACGTGCAGAGATCAACAACTTCATACATAGAATATGCGAGCTCTGACAATTTATATGACCATTTTTCTGTTTGTTCCTGGGGGAACATAAAGCAACATCACTGCAGGTGGTCTTCTTGGAGAAAGCCACCACTAAAACATGTATGTGCTCTTGCAGTGGGGGATTTTGTAGCCATTTGTTTTATATGATGAGTGACGAAGCAGATTTCGCCTTCTTTTCTCTCTGTCAATCTGTTATCATACCAGTTAACTCATTTTTTTCTTTCCTCTAGAAAATCCACCACTCATCTAAAAATCAGATCTCCAATTCTAGTTTAGCACCAGGTACAGGAAGTCACACGATCCAATTCTAGTTTAGCACCAGGTACAGGAAGTCACACGATATTTGATCTCAGCAACCAGTGCCCATGTATTTTAAAATAACTCGCCTGATATCAAAGTACCGGCCAGTGTGTTTGTGGTTGGGGATTGAACAAAACGTCAAAAAGAGGTCAGATCCACCACCACTCTCATCTCAGTAGGCAGAATAAATCTTCCAAACTTAGCCATCCTCTGAAACCCTACTACAAGTACATGCCATACTGGTCCTGGAGTGCTGGGACAGATTGAACCCCCTGGCAACTAGACAACATAAATTCAGCAGCATTTAAGATGAGTAATTTACAATTCCAGCAGAACCAGTACAGAATAGCTAATTGTCCATAGGATGCAAAATTTACTCTGACATGTTTCAGAACCATAGATAGTTTTGTTTCCCACACATAAGAACTTATAGTCGTACATTTTTGAACATATAATCTATCATCATTTTGTAAATTTCATTTCAAGTATGAGAGTATCTATCTTCAATTTTGTAAATTTAACACAACAGAGACTGTTTTCATTTTTCTTATAATAGTTAATTGGGTTGTATAGTTTTAGTAATTAACATCTACACTCTGGGGCAGAGCCGTAATTTAATAAACACTACTGGGTCGGGATATTTTTAATGTCGCTGGGCACCAAATCTCTTTCTTAACTATATGTCCTTTGCATAGTCCTTTGTAGGATTCTGAGAAAGAATTTATTGTCTAGAAAATATCCTGTTTAGTTTCACCAGAATTCTCTTTTTAAGTAAGGTTTTTAGTGGACTAATTCCCTAGGAGAGTCAAGTGCATTCAAACTGCAGTCTGAAAGATTATCATCTATCTATATCTTTTATTCTTCCATCAAAGCTGTCACTATATCCTCAAAATTATCCGTCACATGATGACACTGCCAAATAACTTGAAGCAGTAACGCGGCTTGAGTACCATGACAACCCTCAGTGCAATGCCAGCGGGAGTTTTACTCCTGACAGGTTCTACCAAGCTTTGACAGGTCTGCGTGGGTAAGGGATCAGACTAAAGCCGGTACCCTGGTTCTCTAGGTTGGGGTTTTAGCACAGGGCCGACATCCCTGTCTGTGTGGAAAAAAAAATCACGTTACGGAAACAGCAACAGATGAAACCGTTTTGAGGTGGGACAGACATCCGAAGTCTGAGGCTCGTATGACTGACAGTGGTGAAAGCCGAAAGGAAGCCATTGGCATGAAAACGGATGCCCTGATCGCAAAACACGAAACCAGAATTTGATACTGGTACGTCAGACCTATGGGTGGGGCAGGAAAACTGAGGCAAATCACAAGAGAAATGAGGAACTACAGATTACATGTCCTGGGAATGGGTGAGTGCGGATGAACCGGGACAGGGAGAATGGAGACAGCAACGGAAGAGACGGTGCTTTGCTCTGGAGGAGAGGATGGACAGCGCAGTGAAGGAGTGGCCATTATCCTAGGGAAAGGAATAGAAAGGTATAACTGGAATGGAAATCCATCAACAACACACTGATAAAAACAAGACTGAAAGTGAGATTCATCAATACCACAATAATGCAATGCAATGCTATGTACCAACAAATGACAGCGATGGAGAGGTCTGGGACGAGTGCTGTCAACGGATGCGGAGGAAAATAGAGGCCGCACCTAGATATGATCTCATCATAGTAATAGAAGACCTCAATGCAAAAGTTGGAACACACTACATATATTGAAAGAGTGGTGGGAAAATGCGGCGGAGGAGCGGCAGGCGAGAGGAGGGATGGACTAATAAGCTTCTGCAGCATTGACAACTTGGTCATTAGAGGAACGCTTTTTCTACACAATGAAATTCACCGATTGGCATGGGCGGCCGGGACAGAAACCAGATGGACCACACTGAGATCAATGGTGGATGGAGGCATTCATTACAAGATGTGAAAGTAAGAAGAGTTGCAGATGTGAGAAGCTATCACCACGTAGTGGTAGCAAGACAGGCGGTGATATTCGGAGCCGCTGGGCCAATTGTAACTAAACAGAAATGGTATGCCATCATCGGACTGAGGGACCCTTTTGCCAGAAGGGCTTTTGTGGTTGATGTAAAGAGACGTTGTCAGGTTGCCAAGGACCGGGAAGGGACAGCTATTGATGTTGTTGACTGGAGATTCGACGCCATTTCAACAATATATGATGGAAGTGGCAGGTCATGCTTGGGATTCCTGGAGGAGAAGAGACGGGATTGGATAGCACAAGAAACAATAAACATCATAGCGATGGGAGAAGAAATGAGGGAAAGGAAAGTAGAAGCAGGGTCCCCCAGATTAAAGGAAATATGTAACGATCAATACAGTTAGCTGGACAAGGAAGTGGAACGTCAAATCCGAGCCAACAAACGGAGATTCCTAGGTGATCTTGCGGGAGGAGCAAGGGAACAGCATTGGGAAATGAACAAAGCATGGTATATAAAGTAACAAGCACCATCGGTGGAGGACGGGGTACAGGCGGTATTACGTTAGAAAAGATAAGCAAGGAAATCTCATCATCACAGCACAGTGGCAGGAAACAAGATGGGCAGAGCACTTCGGAGAGACGCTGAATGAGGAACTACCACAGAGGCAGCTGAATGTTCCTGAGGTGAAAATGATCTGGACGTAAGTGCAGACATTCTGCGGGGGGGGGGGGGGGGGGGCGGGAGGAGGAAGATCATAACAGCTATTGCGGGGTTAAAGAATGGAGGGGCTCCTGGCAGGGCTGGATTAACCATTAAGCAAAATAAGCACGTGTTAGGGCCCTAAGGGAAAAAGGGGGGGGGGGAACCACAGAGTTTTTCCCCCTAGTTACCATGCCCTTAACTCTTAACTCTTTCACTGCTACATTCAACTTTAGTCGAATGTTTTGTAATTGCCCTTATCTGCTGTGTTTCCCTAGTTATAAGTAAATAATTTGCTTATATTGCTCACTCTATTTTGTGTTAAATAAGATTAAAAATAAAAAAAAGTTTTTATTTAATATAGTTGTGCGATCTGGCCCTGGAAGAAAACTGAATTGTTCAATCTCTTATTCCACCTTCAGCTCTTATTGAGTCTTAATGTCTTGTCAGTTGAGCAATGGAAGATTATAGTTGGGCTGTGCTTAGGGCATCAGTTAGCCTCAATCTGGCCCTGGTTCCTGGTCACGACAGTTTAGATGCTGGTTTTTATAAAGACAGACCCTGTGCTGGCGGCAGAACTAATGGAGCCACTGTTTACACGCGTCTGGAGGGCAAAGGCGGCACCAACGGGGTGGAATAGGGGAATAGTTGTTGAATTGTCCAGAGGGGTGGGGGTGATCTTGCGGACTGCAAACGTTGGAGAGGAGTTGCTCTTCTCTCGGCTCCTAGTGAAATACTGGGCGGTAAAATCGTCCAGAGAATTTCAAAAGCAGTGAACCATGGGCTGAGGGGAGAACAGGCGGGATTCAGCGGGAATGGATAATGTGCGAATCATATACTCACCATCGATAGCATTATAGAGCAGTGCTCAGAATGATAGAAACATCTATACATTTACTTTGTTGATTTTATGGGGGCTTTTGGCAGCATGCGCGGGGACAGCGTATGGAGGATACTGGGGGGTTATAGAATTCCCAGCTGCATTGTATTCATCGTAAAAAGCCTCTTTGCTGACTGCATGTGGTGTTGGGTAGAGCAACCTAACATTTGAGTGCGACAGGGATGCCCCCTTATCAAACACATTATTTTTGACAGGCATCGACTGAGTGGTGCGCTGGGCGGCAGAAGGCAGTCCTGGAGGAATGGGATGGACAAGGCTTTCTACACTGTAAGATCTGGAATATGTAGATGACATTGCACTACTCGTACATTCACATCAACACATCCAAGGGGAAAAAACAGATAGACTGTATAAGTATACCCAGCAGGTGGGTCTGAACATTAACACCAGAAGGCGGAACAAGCAAATATATCAACAGCAGAGTGAATAAAGCGAGAGCAGCATTTGCTAGTCTAAACAACGTCTGGAAGTCCTCTCCGTGCAGCAGAAACACCAAATTAAGATTGTATGAGAGCTGTGTACTTGCTGTGCTTTTCTATGGTGCAGAGTGCTGAAGAGTAACAGAGAAGGAAATGTCGAAATTGTCCTCTTTTCACACAATCTGCCAAAGGAAAATTCTCAGAAATTTTAGACCGAATACCATCACCAACCAAGAACTGCTTCCTCTGAGCAACCAAGAGGACATGCACACTTTCATAGCTGACAGACGCTGGAGTTAGGTTAGCCACATCCTCAGAAGAGGTCTCAACGGAATTTCATGCATAACTTTTGCCATACATCCTCGTTGTGCGCCACGGATAACGGACCTCTCTCGGGGTCTGAACTAAACTAGCAGAGGATCTTGAAGTCAGTAGATATATAAAGAAGTGGTGTGCAGAACTCACCGATGAGTAGTATATGCCCTGACACCCATCAATCCACTCCCAAATCATGAGTCAAATGATAACTGAGTCATCAGTGAATTACCCCAAGTGTAAGGTGGACCAATGTGCCGAGAGATTGAATGGCTGTTGGGTAAGGACATCCCTTGTCTCTTCCCTGGTATGGTGGCCCTACCACGATGACCGAATATTTCCACCATTTATTATAAATACACCTTGAGAATTTTAACTATCCAGAATCATCGCGCGAGCTACGGAGATCGTGCTCTATCGTTGATAACTGCAGCAAATGAAATGAGGAAATACGTACAAATGAGGAAGGAGAGGTAGTGGAGAGAAGAGGCGATTTCAATGTTAAATCCAAGGAGTGGGATAACATCACGGAAAATAGGCAGGGTAAAGCTTTGAGCCAGGCATTTCTTAACATGAACCTTACCATCTTGAATGATGGACGCCCAACTAGACTGGCAACTAAACCTGGGGATACAAAATGGTGTCATAGATCTGACATTCCTCTCTAGTGCTGCCACCACCATGAAATGTTGGGATGTATTAGGTGCACAGGAAAGTGATCACCTATCTTGCGTCATACTCATTGCAAAGGATAGGACCACTAGACATAGAAAACCTAAACAGACCTTCAAGTATCCTACAGACCCACTCGACTGTATCAACCATTTACACATATTTCCAAAATGCAAAACATAAAGACAGCAAGAACACCATTCACCCAACCTCTCTGGTGAAAAACGACAGTGGAGGAAGCATGGATGAAAAAGAATAGAGCAACAAACAAATGGCTTAAAGTAGGAAACAGAAGAGTGATGAATGAGGGAGAGGTTGAAGAGATGAAGGAGAAAAAGCAAAGAGCCATTAATAGATTCAAGAGGTTGGCAAGGGAGGCCAAGGACAAAGTGTGGGAGGACTGTGTGACACAGGTGGGCACGGAAAAAACCATACAGAAATTCTGGTGTTTACATCGAAGAATGAATAGGAAAATTGCAAGCCAACCCATCCTTTATATCAAAAGCTCTACAGGACTAAGCCTGAAGGCGGACGAAGAGAAGGGAAGAGCATTATTCAATCGAAATGTGGAGCAAACGGATAAAGGTGACAAAAGTGCCTGCCTGAAAATAAAGGACAGTGTTCTGGAAAATGACCTAAGGAGCCAAATATTCTTCGATATCATTTCTGAAGAGGACGTGGTAGAAACACTGCTCCGGGTCCTGCTGGTGTACAATACCATCACATTAAACAGCTCGACGACACAGCCATTATAAATATGGTGAGCGATTTCAATACCAGCATACAAAATTCTGACGTGCCGGAAGACTGGCTACACAGTTACCTTCGGTCACTTCCTAAACTTGGCAAAGACCCCACACTTCTCAGCAGCTATCGAATGATCACACTACAGAATGTCTATATTAAATTACTTGAAAAAAAATTTGCAAGACAAGTAATGAGCCACCTCAAAAATGCACACATCCTTCCTGATACCCTGGGTAGCTATAGGCCTATGAACGTTTGCGTACGATTCGTACGAGGGATTCCAGGGTAAAAGATAAACGGTGGCTGTCGCAATTGTCCTAGAGTATGATTATAACAGTGTGGACTTTGCAACCCCAATAGACTACAATGGCATGTGGTGAAAACCCTTGGATAACAATGTGGATAGCAGCTGCCTTAATGGAGAGATCAGTTGCATTTCGCTTGGGAACTTGCACATTAGAACCAATGCGCATTTGCCCGGGACTACCCCAGGGTTCTCCACTATCACCATTGCTGTTTAACATCTACACAGCAAAAGTAGCAACCTTTCAACCAACAGGACTGGGACGAACATTAACTTTCGCAGATGACATACTTATGTACAGAACTGGGTCAGACAGACAGGAAATGGTCCAAGGCATGCAAGAGATACTACAGGCGGTTTCTAAATGGTGTGAGGGAAACGGATCAAAGGTCAATCCCAACAAGGCCTGTGTGATGTGGTGCTCTTTGAACTCCATAGTGAAAGCAGACCTTCCAGACATCACTTTCAATGGGCAGAACATTGAAAGGCAAGATAGGCTGAAGTATGTGGGAGTAACGTTTGATCGTGGGCTATCGTTCAAGTATCATGTCGAACTGATCATACAGAAGTGCAAGCGAGGACTGGCAGCCTTAAAAACAATGGCTGCTGCGTGCTTTGAACAGAGACTATTGCTTCCCCTGTATCATCAGCTCGTAATGTCAGTAATCGAGTACGGGCAAGGAATAATCACGCTGTCAGTGTCAATTGTGAACGACTTGAACGCATTCAAAATGAAGGAATGCGACTAGTTTTGGGCTGTACGCGTGATACCCCCATGGTGACAATGAGATACATGCTCGGATTGCTGTCGATTAGATCCAGATATGCGATGGCCCAGGCAAAAGCCAAGATGCGGGTAACCACCGTCAAAAGACACACCCTTCATGAGAACGTTGCTGACATAAAAGGAGCAAGAATCAAGAGGGGGATGTCATGGATGGCACAGGCAGAGGCTACGATTGCTTAGGTGACCAGGGTTGAAAGTGTATCCAAATGAGAAGAGTGGAGTAAGTCAGGGGTGAACTAGATAAACTACCAACCGGTCATCATTAGCCTTGAGAGAGAGAGAGAGAGAGAGTGCAGATCTTGGGGCAATGGAAAAGCAGAGCTGGAGATTAATCAGCTGAAAAATGATCATGCTGGGGATGACGACGCGATTGTGTACACTGATAGGTCTGCAGTGCGTGGTGAGAAATCAGGATGGGGCTTCTCTGCGAGAATAAAGGGCAAGGTCGTCGCTGAACAGAGTGGAGCCTACATGAGAAAAACCTCCAGCATGAAAATGGAGGTAGAGGCAGTTACTGCAGCACGGAGGTGGCTGTCTGAAACTCCATCAATCAGGGCTGTTATATTGCCAAACTCTCAAGCCATGCTTCGGAAAGTTCAGAACGAATGGCTGCGGCAGGAATGGAAAACATCAATAGAATCCTCAAGTCTTCAAGAACTAGCGTGGATTTACTGTCCTGGTCATTGTGACGTGAAATGGAAAAAGAGTCTACAGTAATCCAACAGCCTATTGCAGCCTTATAGCTGCCCTCTGATTTGCTAGCTAAACCATGTATCAATACCCACTGCCTATTTCTGCAGCTTACTCTCTTGTCCCGCCTCTTTGATTTAACACGAGCTAACGCAATGTTTACAAATTGCGTGACCTGTCAGTCATAACAGGGAAGCAAATCAGGCTGTGTTTACCTCGTCCACTCACGCGAAGCTCACCTGTCAATCACAATACTTCTCAGACAGGCAAGCAAAACACAGACCCTTTGAAGTTTCGTACTCAGGGGAATTTAGAAACCCCTGGGCTCTTTGATCTTTAAAAGCGGGCATTCTTACAGAGAAAATGGCTGCCAAAGACGTTCGTTTAAAACAACGTTATGTCATACAACTTTCTTCCATGTTGTCCATTAGTAAAGGCAGTGTCCAGAACATCATTAAAGACCTGGGTTATTCAAAAGTTTGTGCACAGTGGGTACCCAGAATGTTGACAGAGAGACATAAAGAAACAAGGGAAACCATAGCCATCAACCTCCTGCACCGTTACGAAACTGAAGGAGAAGAGTTTTTATCGAATATTGTGACAGGTGATGAGACTTGGGTTCATTTTTTTAACCAGAATCCAAGAGGCAGTCAATGGAATGGCATCACACAACATCGCCGACAAGAAAGAAGTTCAAAAGTTCACCATCTGTAGGGAAAGTTATGGCCTCTGTGTTTTGAGATGAGAAGGGTGTGATTCTTCTCGACTTCTTGGAACAGGAAAACACGGTGATTGCAGACCGTTACACTGAAACTTTTAAGAAGCTTAGAGGTCATCTTCGGCGACCTTACCCATTAAAAGATCAGAGAACTGCACTACTGTTGCACGATAATGCCACGCCATACACCGCTAAACGCACCATTGATGCGATTGCATAATTTGGCTGGACATTATTACCCCTTTACAGTCCCGATCTTGCACCTTCTGACTTCTATCTGTTTGGACCACTGAAAGAAGATCTTCGCGGACATCACTTTGAGGACACCAAGACCCTTAAACGCGCCGTACGCCAGTGGTTTAGGAAAAAGGACACACATTTTTACCGTGCGGGGATACATGCCGTTGTGAAAAGATGGACAAAAACTGTAACAAATAACGGAGACTACATTGAGAAATACATTTTTGAAGCTCAGACTTGGGGCTACATTTTTGTGAATTGTATGTGTTTTCTTGCCTATTGAATGAAATTAAAAATTACAAGGCATTACTTTTTGACCGTCGCTCGTATATACTGTTGTTTTCTTAACCCCATTGTCAGTGTCAGTCAGAATTCGGAAGTATCTAGCACGCAGCCTTAAACTATTTCCTTGTGTGGATTTGTTACTAGTTCTCGTGGAGATTTCATTTCTGAATTTTCCGTTGAAGGATAATAGTGCTAATGTTTTTAAGAAGTGATAGCTTTTAACATTTAGTCTTCACTTAGATTTTCTCGCTAGTAAAACGAGTGAAATAAAGTAACACGTAGCGATTTCCTACCAGATATTCTATTAAAATGTTAAATCACGCCACCCGTATAGATAGTAAACTGATAGTGTAGGATAGAATACAACGTTATATTTCATTAGTTCATATTTGTTATAGTGTCTATTATTTTAATCATATACGGCAAAGCCAACCGATGCCGACAATTAATAACTATTTAATGACAGGCGATCATTGTTTAGGTAGCGCGTATGGAGAGATTAAACAATAATTTTCATTGTACGCCCACGCCGGCAAGCAGGGGCGGGCGAGCTAACATAACTCAGACCCGTCTGAACTCAGCCGCCAGCGGAATTTGCTAACTGATAGAAGTAAGGAAACACCGTGTGCCTTTTAAATTTAATCAGAACTGACGGAGTGGAGAAGAGATCCTCTTGTCCCCGTCTGTGTGTGTAGATATTTTTTTTTTTTTTTTTTTTTTTTTCTTAACCAGCGGCACTTGGGCTTTCAGCCCTTCGGCCCAATGATATGTCATTGCGAGGCTGGGGAACCTGAGGACTTTCCTTCCAACCCGGTCAGGAGCTTCGCTCCTTCCCATCCACAGAGGGTTTATCACAGGAGCCGTTCAGGCTATTCAGTCAAATTTCCGGCCGTAAACATTTCTTCAAACGCCGACGCCCGGGTTTGAACCATGAACACCTGGTCGCCAGTACAACGCCGAAGCCATTACACCAGCGCGGCTCCCGTGTGTAGATATAGGATTAGCATATTTTTTATATAAATGTTTCTTGTATTCTTCGCAGACCTGATCACAAGAGCGGCCAGCGGTCTTTTTTTTTTCTTGTTACTTTTTGGATTTGTTATGTTCTCCTTTTCTTGGATGTGCGTCACAAATTTCATATGTGAACGGGCCCACGCCAGAGAGTATTAGAGGACAATAAATTTGGTTTTTTTAAATAACTGGACTTACAAAACCCATATATATATATATATATATATATATATATATATATATATATATATATATATATATATATATATATATATATATATATATATATATATATATATATATATATATATATATATATATATATATATATATAACCAGCCACAAGTTGGCCGATAGAAGAACCATCATCATCATCATCTGAACATTAATTTTTAGCAACCAGATGTTTCCCAATACTGGAAGTATTTTTCCGTTAAAGAGTGGACCTCAAGAACTCTCACAGTTTTAACTGTTGGTAATAACACTTCTAGGAGAAGCACAATATTAGGCGTTCACCTCATTTAACTAATTTCTGGGAATGGACAGGGGCCAATTCGGATCTGCGACAACTGGAGTGACAGAATATTAAATGAAAATAGATAATATATTCATGGAGTAATTCTATTACCAAGGGATATTACAGACCTAACATACCAGGCAATTAGGTAAGAGTGTGAGAGTGGCCACTGTTTGCAAGAGTGTACGAGTATTTTCTTGTTTTGAGGGAAATCTATCCATATATCTGATTTGTCTAAAAGTTTTTTTTTACTGGGTCTCATAGAGTACCAATACTCTTCATGCTGTAACAGAGTGCTAACCTTCAACCTTTGAGTTAATAATTTTAGGGTTTTTTCTCCATTTGGGAAGGGTGCACGTTTTTTTTCTACTTTATTTCATATGCATGTAAATGACTCTTTGATCTTTTCCTTTAGATAATTTGATGTTGTCGAGTTTTAATGATAATAAACTACAAAGAAACTTACCTTTGTGTGTTGGTCAGACCCATACCCATTTATCCGTAGTTTTTTTCACGTTTGTGTGTTTTATTGTCACATAGCTGTGTGTATGTGTGTAGAGAAACTTATCTATTCTTGATAGGGAGATAAAAGCTGTCTTGCAATAAAGTACAGCAGTACGAATAGGCTGGAAGAGATTACCTAATCATTCCAGAGACAGATCTTTTTTTCTCAATTCTACCACCTGTGAAAAATCTATTTCTATACCTTCTCGCGTATCTGTGGACATCCACTCTTTATACTCAGACGGGCCAAATAAAACAATTAACCTTCCGTCCGAAAGTCATGCAAGGGTAGTGGGAATTAGAGAGCTGACCGACTGGCCGCGAGAGCACCTATAGTGGGAACAATATATAAGGGAGAGATACTAAGGGCAATTAGTGATCACCTACTGGATAATGACTGCAATGTGTTGTAAGTTGATATTGGTGTAGCCACAACAATAGTTGTCGCTGAGGATGGCCTACGAAATGTTACTAAGAAGGTCTCCAGAAATTGGCCCGTTAATAAAGAAAGACACCTATTCGAGATAAGGACAAGAAGAAGAGAATGTGAATGCTCTCCACTAAATAGTGTTTTCTAGTAAATTATGGAGAGTGTTCTATTTCCCCACGATCTTAGCTTATGTTCTCAGATCCCGTAAAGAAAGAAAGAGCTCCCAATCTCATCTAAATGTAGAATTTTACCAATATGTAAACATTTAACACCGACAGCTCGAGTGATACATTAACGAACTAGATAATGATCAAACGGTTTTTAGGTTTATTTATTAAATATTTACACATGTAGGGTTTGTAGAGAAAATAAAAAGTGATGATGATGGAAAATTGCTGTTGTAATGAGAACTTTGACGATGCACAGTCCTTCAATATTAGGCAATATCTCTGTAGCATTGACAAACCGTTGACAGTTGCCATAGGACAATGCCTGCTGTCTAATCTCTGAAAGGTACTGGCTAGACTGGAGATCTTCACGAAATGATCTTAGTATGTAGACTCATCTACTTGAGTATGTACTCTTGATTAATAAAATATGCTTTGGAGTGTGTTGAACTTGCTAGCTGTATATGCCACTCAACTTGTAACTATGAAATCTTGATTTACAAAATATGCGTTGGAGCGAGTTGAACCTGCTATAATTATGGGAATCCGCTTGGTGGTATGTACTCTTGACTAAATGAATACGTTATTTAATGAGTTGATGTAAATATGAGAATCAACTTCTAAGCACTTGGTGAAAGGTGAATACAATGCTGCGCAATCCCAGTGTAAAACGTGGGCGAGATATCTTCCTTCTTGAGTGAGGAAGTGAAGGATGTCCTAAATTGTGAATTCTGCTATCCAGACGTACATTTTGCTAGTTTCTTTCTGGTAGACGCCAAACACATAAGGTGTTGATTCAGACTTCTGTTGGACACACTGTAGACACACAAAGTGGCTTCGTTTCACCTCTAATATTAATGGTTGACTTTCTTTTATAATACTCCTCACTACTGAGTTTAATTCTCTAGTAAATATATATGACATGATACGCACATGAGAAGCGTTAAATATATTGCGCATGAGAGTGTGTGTACATGTAAGTCTGTAATGATGATCTAACAAGCTAGATGAAGGTGAAATATGGACTATCAATTACTTTCTAGTATCCAATCATCCTGGAGGAAAAATCTTTGATTTAATTAATCATTTATGAGAAGGAGTAGTTGAAAAACTGTCTACCGCACATTTAGCTGTCTTGCTAAGTGCAAAAGTAAATATTAACTTAAAGACTAAGGACAATTATTAATAGTTTTAAAAGATTTACTAACCTTCTTTTCCCTTTCGCAAACTACTTTAAGAACACAATACACAACAGATTTGAATTACTTATCCACACTGAATTAATAGCAGGCTATGCTTTTGGGCAAAGTCTTCTCCACAACATTGATAGAAATTTCGTACTGACCACAGATGAGCTTATCGGTACCATATATTCCTGAATCGCCCATATGTTCTCAAATCTTGCCTGTTACGTGAAACTCCGCTTTTAAACTAATCGCTAGGCCTCAATATTGTGATGCATGTACATCTTTCGCGCCCTGTCAGCGGCTGACCCTGGCCAAAAGGGGTGGCGTTTTCGCAACCAACTTCAATTTCGTGCTATGGGTTCATTTGCGTGAGGTTTTTGGATTGGCCAGTTAATAAAAAAATCACCCGCCTTCTCCTGTCACAAATCCTGTTGTCCATTATCGCTTTCCGTGTATTTCCTGTTTGAATGTCTTGCATACGGCGATCCTTTAATCTCTCGGCCATTGTCGTGCTCTGATTTCCAATCTGGCACCAATCATTCAGGTGTGCGTCCAGAGTCCATTGTCGCCTGAGTCCATTGTCACGTCGGCTACTGTATTGCGAGGCGGTGACCGGCGTTTATTTAAACAGCGGTTTAGCCATGAAAAGACTACCATGTTGTGTCTGCCGGGCGTCATTCAAAATAATCAATATTCCAAGGAAGCATGTCTGACGATATTTACACGGGGACTTAGATATCAAAGAAGTTGTCTATGACCAAGCTGATGTTCCACAAGGTTTCTTACGAGGAAATGTGGAGGTTACGAAAGATAAGGTGATTAAAATATTACTTGAGCAACGATGAAAGAGCAAAATGTGGGTGAAAATGAAATAAGAAAGATATGAAAGATGTTCGAAAAGATAGAGAGTGATAAAGACAGACCTACTGTACGACACAATGGATGAATCAACAAGGCTGAGACTGTTGGTGTTTGGCATCAAACGTGGGACTAGATGAAATGGGTGTGAGAGAGGATATATCCGTCGTTTGTACAACCAGCGTGCTACAGGTACTATTAGCATTCATACTCTTCGACATTTGCTGAAGGATACTGAGCACCTATTGGTTTGCACGGAGTGCAGTGAGGTCGATTCTGATTAACAATAACAATAACAGCCAGAAGAGAACCCGATGCCATCACAAGAACAGCTATGCTATGGACCCTGAAGGAAAGCGAAAGAGAGGCCGACCAAAAACAACTTGGCGGAGATGAAAAGAATGAACCAGAGCTGGGGCACTGAACGAAGGATGGCCGCCGACCGAACAAAGTGGAAGCAGTTTGTTGCTGCCCTACAAGACGCCACCAGGTGTAACGGCCACTGACTGCTTTGACAGTCGGCAGCTAAGGATCAAAGAAGTAGAAGAAGATGACGTTGCCAGACCCGTGCACAATCTCATGTCAATGGTCTCTTAACACCTGGCTAAGGAAGCAGTAACTCTGTTCATTCAGTGTCATCTTTGTGACCACCAGAAACTATCCGGGGAGCTAATTGTCGTGTTTTGGTCTGTCTTACACCACGGTCATATTTACCGCACGCAATACTATAGGAAAACGGACCGATACTAACAGCCAATGAAAACGCTCCTTTTTCTAGTGTGTATAAGGAAACCTTTTTAGGCGTAACATAGAGGCCCATTTTGTGTAAAGGATAGTAAGAATTTATTTAATTTCTTAAGAACTAGAGATGTTTAAAAGGAAAGATATAGATAGTTAAACAACGGGGATGTTACTTAAGAGATAGGTGCAACGACTTCCTCGAATAGTCGTTCATTTAAAGAGAAAAATCGTTTAAATTGACATCTATACATCAGGGTAGTCTCAAATTTAGTTAGTTAAAGTCTGCATAGATTTAAATGCATTTTGCTAACTGAACAATTATTAGAACGGTAGAGATAAATTCACAGTATAAGTCTAACTTTAAATGATCAAAATCGGTTCAGAATTAAGAGAGATAATAAATATTAAAAATTTTGCACATTAAACAAGCAGGCAAAAGATGCCTCGTTTTTAGATTCCTAACCCCGGTTTTTGGCCGTGTTCTCCGATACGGGGGAGCGACGGTATAAAAGTTCTTGAACTTGGTTGATTTGGAGCCACAACTTTTTGAAACACTAAGCAGTACAGAAGAGAGCGTCAAAAAGGTGCTGTCAAATACTTTGTCACTGCATCTGCATAGCAGACCTAATACCTTGTGACAGCCTGTTACAGCTTATGTGTATTGCCTGAGGGTAAGAAAGAATATATATATATATATATATATATATATATATATATATATATATATATATATATATATATATATATATATATATATATATATGTATATAATTATGTAATTTTCTTGTGATTAATCCACTTGTGTGTTCGTAAGTGTGTTGAGTGTGTTAAGAAAAAAACTTACAGGACTAGAGAATTGCCATCTGAACACAAGCATGTGTTGACTGTTAGAGACGAAAGCCAGCATTGGGAAATGTGTAGAATATTTGAGAATTATGGCAAAAATACGGCTGTAGGTTTAATAATGTATTTGAAGGAGTATTTCCTAAAGGAAAGACACACTGATCAGGACCATGAGAAAGGATCATAGAATTTGTTAACATGTATTAATCAAGGTATCACTTAATAGTTTGAACTGAACCAAATCATTGTATGGAAGCAGATCATGGACAAATGGATCTAACGTAGGATTTATAAGGAAAGTGTAATCACATTGAACTGGCTGTGAGTGGTACTGAGGTAAATTGTCCCGTGCAACTGTTAGCACCATGTCTGAAACTGTTTGTTACGTCCATTGTGTGTGTGGACAGAATAGTGCGGGGCCATACAAGGGTTGTGATTATTTATATTACAGGTTTTATCCTGCAACTACTAAGATTGTACGAGAAATTCACTTCTGAGGCACTCTGTGGTGCTCAACGTTCTCAATATATCTAGAACTAGACAACCTATGTTTCCCAGCCTGGAGATCCAGACATTTGGTGATCCTAGCTAGAGTGGATGCTCCTCACTTTTGGAGATAAGTGGTAACACAATTCCACTGATCAGCCTATCCAGAGACCTTATCAAACCAATAAAAGACCAGTAACTACAAAAACAGTTTGAGTGATGACTCATGAAGGACTTTAATAAACTAAATACCAACTTTACAGTCCAGTGAAAGTGACATATATATATATATATATATATAAATATAAATAAATAAATATAAATGTAAAATAAATAATTAATATTTGAAATATAACTTTATCATATTTAACTATTGTGGAAATGGACATTCCATGTTTGTTTATTTTATCTTGTAAAAACATTTGAATTCTTTTATCAGTTTCCTAACCGAAAAGAGAAACGGTATAGGATCAATAAATTGTAAATAGATATAATCAGTCTTACTTAATTATTTAATTTGAGTTAAGGTTCTGTTAGTTATATATATCTATTACATATTTAATTAACTAATTAATCCCCTAGCAGAGTCAATACAAAAAATAATAACCATTATTCAAGGGAGGATCTTTAGAGGTAGCCCTTAGACCTTCAGTAACAAACACTATCATCATACTTGAAGGTTTATACAGCTTGACCCTACCTTTGATTGTCGATACGCCCTTGCTCTTTTCAGAGAAGGGGGTATTTCTTATAAGACCAGTCTCTTATCTGGCACTATCCTGGTATCATCTGATACATCTTTTTGTCCAGGATATCTTTCATTTAATAACATCTAAACCTCTCGCGACATCTGGTGTCTACTTCCGGGATTTTACTTACTACCTTGGGGTCTTTACTTTAAGATAGTTAGTGGTAAGATTAAAAGTAGGAGTAAAGTAAATATAAATATAAAGATAGTTAAGATAAAGAAAGTAATAAATAAAAATAACTCATTGTAATAGTAGTGAGTACATAACCAAATTTTTGTGACTGGATGAGCTGACAGTGGTTGGATATTAATTAATTCTGCATATTAATTAAGTTAGTATCTTATTTAAGTTTATAATTTGTATATTGATAAGATTGCAAGAGAATAGCAGACTTGGCAAAATTTAGATCTGCTACAGTGCAGTCGGCAAAAGAGTTTGGATTAAGTGGGGAGGCTCGTATTCAGTATGTCACTACTGAATGTGACAAGTATATAGAAAGAGAAGATAAGAAAGTGGAAACTGAAAGGAGATTACAAATAGAAGCTGATATGGAAGTTAAAAGATTACAATTAGAAGCTGATAGGGAGGCTAAACAGATAGAAGCTGATAAGGAAACTAAAAGATTACAATTAGAGGCTGATAGGGAGGCTAGACAGATAGAAGCTGATAGGGAAACTGAAACTAAAAGATTACAACTAGAAGCTGATAGAGAGACTAGGAAGCTAGAATCTGATAGGGAAGCTAGGCAAATGGAGGCAGAGGAAAAGAGATTGCAAATGGAGGCAGAGGAAAAGAGATTGCAAAGGGAACATGAATTGAGGCTGAAAGAGCTTGAACTTCAAGGACATGTCACAGGAAATGGAAGTAGCCCAACTACATCTGATACTAGTGCAAGTCATGGTACCTCAAATGGAGCCATGAACTTCCATTTGGATCCATTTGTGGAGAAAGAAGATGACATTGAGTCTTATCTCAGTAGGTACGAGAGATTAGATACTAACTATGGCCTAGAGAAAGAGAAATGGAGCCTTAAGTTATCACAACGGCTGATAGGAGCTTCTTATGACGTTTTTACAAAACTAGATAGAGAAGACCAAGAAGATTATGAAAGCTTGAAGCAGGCATTGCTAGTCCGTTATGAAAACAACTCAGAATTTTATAGGAAGAAATTCAGAACTGCCAAGCTACTTTCTGGAGAGAGTTACCACCTCTGCAAGATTAGAAACCTACTTGGAGAAGTGGACTACTCTTGGAAAATGTCAAGACCTAAAAGAAATGGTCATGATGGAGCAAGTAAGAGAGTCAATGCCTCCAGACATGAGAAAATTTCTTATAGAACAAGGTGCAGAGAGATTGGGGGAGATCTTAACAGTTGCTGAGAGATATCAAGCAGCACAGAAAGAGATAGCAGGAATTAAGAAGAAGCAGGTAGAAAATAATAGGCCAACCCAAAACCAAGATGAGTATGAAAATAGGGACCAACATCCTAGATACAGACAAGGTTATGACAAACCTAAATATGACCAAAGAGACAGGAACCCTCAGGTACAGGATAAGAAACCCTACATACAGGGTGATAGATGGTGCAAAATTTGCAAAATGAGCAACCACAATACAATTGAATGTGGTAGGAAAGTCCCTCCATATCACGCTGCATGCATGATAACAGTGGGAAAGGGCAAGAAGGAACCGACATCAAGTCAGGTAGATCTCCATCATCCCCATCTGTGAAGAAGTAATATGTAATGGTACTGAGTGCACCTGGCATTAAAGGGAACAGCATTAAAGGGAACAGCCACCATGACACTTCCCCTAGCCAGAATCAATGTCAAGACTCGCTATGTGGAAGGAGTGATCAGTGCAGAAGTGTGTAATGATCCTAATTACCCGCTGGTGTTAGGAAAGAGATATGTTTTCTTAGGGAACCAAATAAAACCTGTGATCATGGCAACGCTCCAGACCAGGTCAAGTCCTAAGAAGGAGGAGGGAACACCACTCACTATTCATCCGAGAGAGATGAGAAAGGCTCAGGCAAAAGATAAAACATTAAAACCTTGCTTTGGCAATTTGCCAAACAGCCATAACCACCCAAAGAAAGGACAATTTTATGTGAAAGAGGAACTGCTTTACAGGAAGGCTGGAGCAGGACAAACCGGATATGGACAGCTAGTTCCACCCTCTTCATATAGGGAAAAGGTTATGGGATTAGCACATGTTGATTCAGACGGTGCACATGGGAAAATTGGTACTACCTGTCAAAGAGCATCTGTGAAATATTATTGGCCAGGCATAGCTGAAGACATTGTTCAGTTTGTGAATGCCTGTGCACCATGTAGCAAGGTGACATCCCAAAGTTGGGAAAATCAACAGGACTAGACACGCATTGGGGCGAACATAGGCCTAAAAATAAAAATAACAAGGTAGACATAGTGAATAGGTCAACACCTTCTCACACCCAGTCTTCCAATAAACCAGTGACCATGGCAACTCTCCGTCTTGTACCGAGAGGAGAAACGACCCATCCCGCACCTACACAATATTGCTCGGAATTCCGTGAACTGGATAATAATAGAAGTATGGTTAGTCAACCAACTTTGAAACAGAAACTGAGAGATTCCCCAAGAAAAATTGGAAGTGGGAGGTTGGGCAATTGGCCTAATGCTCAGCTCACTTTGACATACGGCTATTAAATTAGCATTATGAGGGCACCGGCAACAGGGGTAGTTGGCCGGTCCTATACAGTCCATAGGAAGTATTTGACACGGACATGGATTGAGATTATATATATTATATTGCCATGCTAACGGGAGAATTGATTTCTTGTAGCAGGAAATTCATTTCCCCATATCATATTATCGCCAGTGTGGGTTAGCTGAGGAACCCATCTGGTGAAAATGGACTCTACCTGAATTACAGGAAATTAAGGAGGGACAGATTGAAAAGCGAATCTAGTAAAGGGTATTACCAGATTCCAGTCAAGCCTGAGCTCAGACCATTGTTGGCTGTGATCACCTCGGAGGGGCACTATGAGTTCCATATGTTGCTTTTGAGTTGAAGAATACTCCGATTGTTTTATCCAGGCTGATGAGGAAATTACTGGGTCCCTTACATAACTCAGCTATCACCAATTTTATAGATGACCTTCTCATAACTATTGGAACCTTGAGGAACCTCTAACATCTCTGGACATGTCATTGAACAGACTCAGAGAAGAGTAATGGTGAATATTGATTGATAATCAGCATTAGACAGGCAGTAGCACCTGTGCTGTTTATTAACACAACGGGAGATTATTTCTGGATCGCAGAAGGTTGGGGCAGATTTCTTAAGCAGGCACCCACCTGCAGGAAACCAGGATACTAGTAAGGCAGAGTGAACCTCATTTTGG
>JAMPIV010001137.1:770000-782546 GCA_024509875.1 Oreohelix idahoensis
CGTATGTCTTTGTAAGGTTATTCGACGTGTGGGCTTCGGCCCCAACGGCAGCGTATGGCATGTGTGGCCATTGCCACTATATATTCGACTTGTGGGTTTTGACCCGAACGGCAGTGTGTTTCAGAAGTGTGGCCATTGCCACTGATATTGTGTGGTACAACCACTTTTTAATTGTGTGGCTGGGAAGTCATTTGAGCAGTGTATTTCTTGAACCAAACGTAAGTCGTCGTATGAATAACGCAGTTTGCATAATTATGGCAGATTAGCCCGGCGTGGTATGCCAAAGGAACATTATGTTACTAGCAATAGTGTAAGACTAGTATAGATGGATATTGTACAGCTAGCGGCAAGCGTAAGCCTAGTGTAACGGATATTAAACGACTAGCAGTAGACGTAAGCCTAGCATAATAAGTGTATTGCAAAACTAGCAGGATAGTTAAGTCTAGTGCAACAGGCTATTGTAAAAAACTAGCGACGGGAGTAAGTCTAGTTAGCCTCTGAATTTATGCCAAAGGACATTGGCCGTTAAAAGGAACTGACCTCTAACCAGAACTCTAGATAGAGATTGTGAACATGTGCTTATGAAATAATGAGAACTCTTACAGATCGTATATGAATGTGATGTGACTTTTGTTCCCATGTAGTTGGTGTCTGCTCATGGTATGAAATTACTAATTAAATATTTTGAGTCGTCAAAATCACAGTCTTATCAACTATCGTATTCGGAGTTGAGTTAAATGCTATTCATCTTCAACTGATCATGACCAGTGATGATTAATGTCTTAACACGCTGCATCTCACACTGCCAATATAATCAATAAGACAAGAGACTAATACAGGTCAGTCAAGGGTCGAATATTTAATATGAAACATATTCAGCACATAATGTATCACAAGGGTTAAGCAGACATTATCGATACCAACGGACAGTATTACGGAATCCTACAAAAGTGATAAGAACCCGAGGGACTTTGACTCTATAAACTGAATACGCATATAATAACTTGGTCATCCTCAAATACTAGAAGTCATCGAAGCACCCAGAACATACTGGGGTCCCGAGAGTCCGCAACATACTGGTGTCAGAAAGTGTCTGGATTTCGTGAATACTGGATTCCCCCCTTCAAGTATCGAAGAAAGTCAAACTGATGATGAACGTTATGAAGGCAAAATCATTCATTCAAGCCTAACTGGCAACTGAAATGCGCAGGACAGAAAGTGACGTCACTACATCGATGCCGTCAACGCTAGCAGACAACATTGCCTGAGAATCCGAATTTTCTTCCACCAAAGAGACTGATTCACGCAGATAGAACGGTATTCTTCCACTCGAGAACCTGAACCAGTGGAGAATGTATCTCTTCATCAAATTCATCTGAAGCTGCGACGCAGATCGATTGAAGAAACTACGTTCGAAGACCGAAGCAATACTTTCAAACGGTTCCCTACTGCGAAGGTCAAGGTCTACCATCAATGGACTACAGCTGTTGAGGACACGTTTCGGAACTAGGATTAGAATTACATGCATTCATGTATTTCTCAGAGGGACAGCTAAACAGATAAGTTCTTGATTGTGCTTGGGCGCTTGAACATTATCATATTGTCCTTGCATTAGCTTTGGTCTACAGTTCATCATCACTTTACTTACTTTTTACTATCATCTGTGTTTCCCCATTCATGTTTATCCGTATATTTGTATACTCGTCGTGTTTAATATTGACTGGAATTTTCCCAGGAAAGCTTCAGTGAATGTTAACTTCTATTAGATTTGCATGCTTATATTCGCCGACTGAGGATCTGACTGATTATATTTTTTCTTTCCAGTCAGGATATAAATGTTTCCCCAGTTCGCAATATAACCATATTTTGTGTACTTAGCAGTTTCGTCAAGTGAATTACGTCCTCTTTATTTACATAACCTAATTTCAGTACTGTTGACAATTGTTGTCGTGTGTGATCTAAAACTTCTTTGTCTACACGTTCGTTTATGACGACTTGTCTTGTTATATTTTTGTAATGTAAATTCTTGTATTCATCAATGACCTCATCCACGATCTGCCACAAGGTGTGAGAGCTGCCCTATACGCTGACGACTTGGTGGTGTGGTGTGTAGAAGAACATCTAACTATCGCTAATAAGCGAATACAAAGGGCAGCAGACAACATAGCAGCATGGGCAGAGAAATGGATGGTGCAGATCAACGCTGAAAAATCATCAACAACACTTTTCACGCTCTCCAACAAAGACAAAGCAGGAGAGATACGACTTGGAAATATACATGTCCAAACAGATGAGGAACCGGTGTACTTGGGCATTACATTAGATAAGAGAATGACATGGAGGCACCACATCGAGAGAACAGAGGCTAAAGCGAGAAGAAAACTTTCCATACTGAGTGAAAATTAAAGCTGGATCAAAGTTGGGAGCTAACGAAACAACACTAAAGAAAAGTAGTACATAAATTTTGTGCAATACAGACCTATATTAGAGTACGGATCAGCAGCATGGTTACAGCAGCCAAATCACAGATAAAAGCCTTAGATTAAAGTACAAAATCAAGCGCTTAGGTTGATCACGGGTGCCATGAAGTACAAAAAAACATGAAATGGAAAAAAATCACAGATGATTCCACCTTTATTATACAGACGAGACACTAAGACCTTGATCCAAGCAGAAAAGTAAGAACATGCCCGCATGAATCCAATGAAAACTAGATTTGGAATTTAGCCAGTGGGAGGTTGAAGAAAGCAGTTTTTGCATCGGTCCAAAAAGCAACCAAGAATTAGAACTTACAAGGATGAACAGGACCAGACATCACTAAGGAGTATAACTCCCCACATCCTCCCAATTCAGTTTATGGGAACAAAATCAAAATTTCAGTATTAAGACTCCCGACTACCACCTGCCCCATGGGAGAGCTAAATACTCTCCAAAGGAAAATAGCAGCATGTGACATGATTGAAGAACTATACCCCAGAGAAGCATGGATCCAAGTATATACTGATGGATCTGCAACCAGAGCAGTCAAGAAACTGGAAGGCGCAGGAGTTTAATGTGGTCTATCCAGACAAAGAAAAGCAATCCACCTGTTCACCTACATGGAATATTCTGTTGTCAAACTATGCTGCTGAAGTACAGGCCATAAGCATTGCTGCAGGAATAATAAATAACACAATAAGCCAATGTCAGCAGGTTGTATTCCTTACCGATGCAATGTCAGTTCTGCAAGCCCTCAACAGTGATAAACTGCCAGAATTAAACAAAGTCCTATGCGAAGTAAATATCAAAAGAAGGGTAGTGCTACAGTGGATACCATCACACTGTGGCATACCGGGAAATGAGAGAGCAGATATGTTAGCAAAAGAGGGAGCAACACAGGAACAAAAAGAACAAACAATCACATTCCAGGAAAAGAAGACCCTTATCAAGGCCATCAGGAAAATTGATCAACAAAGAGACAACTATCAATATCTTGATCGAGCAAAACAGGTGATCCTGTTCCGTATGAGAACAGGACACAACAGACTGAACAGTCACTTATACAGACTGAGATTGGTCCCATCACCCCTATGTACGTGTGGACAGGCAGCACAGACAGCCGAACACATCCTGCAAGACTGCCACATGCTTAGTCAATTGCGAACTGAACATTGGCCCACAGAGACGCACATCCACACAAAGCTGTTTGGGAGTCTTGAAGAAATTTCAACCACAGCAACATACATCCAGAAAACCGGACTTCTTGTGTAGACATTTCTAAACAACAGCGAACGAGAAGAAGAAGAAGAAGACATGCATTCATGTATTTCTCAGAGGGACAGCTAAACAGATAAGTTCTTGATTGTGCTTGGGCGCTTGAACATTATCATATTGTCCTTGCATTAGCTTTGGTCTACAGTTCATCATCACTTTACTTACTTTTTCCTATTCATCTGGTGTTTCCCTGACATGTTTATCCGTATATTTGTATACTCGTCGTGTTTAATATTGACTGGAATTTTCCCAGGAAAGCTTCAGTGAATGTTAACTTCTATTAGATTTGCATGCTTATATTTACTAACTGAGGATCTGACTGATTATATTTTTTTCTTTCCAGTCAGGAATAAATGTTTCTTCTGTTCGCATTATAACCATATTTTGTGTGACTTAGCAGTTTCGTCAATGAATTACGTCCTCTTTATTTACATAACCTAACTTCACTACTGTTCACAAGTGTTGTCGTGTGTGATCTAAAACTTCTTTGTCTACATGTCGGTTGATGACGACTTGTCTTGTTATATTTTTGTAATGTAAATTCTTCTTTTTCTTTTACTGATTACTGTTTATAAGTCTCCTTTATTTACTTTATAAGTGTAAAGTGTTGTTGTATAATTGAAAAATCATTTCATTGTAAATCATTTGATTGTTTTCACTGTCTTTGTCACATGTTCTTGGAACTTGTTTGTTATTGATTAATATATTCATGTACATATTATAGTGAGTTCTATAATCCTGGTGTATATTATAGACTATTGAAGGTACTCAGAAACCTATTATCATGTCTACACTACAGGAATTCATTGATATTGGAAAAAGTTATGGAAAATCAGGGGCGGAACTACAAAGTTTTGCAGATACAAAATATGATGAATATTTATCGCGTCTGGAAAGAATGGAACAGCGCGAAATGACTAAACGAGCTGATGAGCTTAGGAGGTTTGAATTAACCCAAGAAAGGGAAATGAAGGAAAAAGAAATATCCATGAAAATGGAATTAGAACGACTGACTTTAGCTCAACAAGAAAAAGACAGAATTAGAAAGATAAAGAATTAGCTCAACAAGAAAAAGACAGAGAATTCGAGAGGGATAAAATGGCTCAACAAGAGAAAGACAGAGAATTTGAGAAGGAAAGAATGGCACAACGAGATAAAGAAATGGAATTAAGGAGAATGGAACTTATGCAACTGGATCAAGCACATAAAAATGCCATGGAGATGGAAACTTTAAAACTTCATGCAGAAAAAGAAAAAGCTTTAGAATTAGCTAAAGTTCAGTCTGAACAGACTAAGACTGCGGCTGCTACAAATATTTTTTATCCTAAGTTAAAAATGCCACATTTTGACCAAACTCGCGATTGTGTTGACTCTTTCTTATCTAGATTCATCATGAAGGTCACAGCTCTGAACATACCCAAGGAAAGATGGAGCAGTCTTTTACTTGATATTTTGACTGGTGACTCACTTAAATGTTTCATGAGTCTTGATGAAAAGAGCAGAGGCGATTTCGATGTCGTAAAAGAGGTATTACTAAGACGTTTCCAGTTAACTGAGTCTGGATTCAGAGATCGCTTTCATGCGGCTAAACCAAGCAAGGATGCAGATTTTGGTGAATTCATTGCATCTATTAAACATTTCCTTAGCAGATGGATTGATCTGTCTGGTATAAATAAAACATATGAAGGTGTTATAGATCTCATGCTGCGAGATAAAGTTTTATCCGCATGCAGCACTGAATTAGAAGCATTTTTACAGGAAAGACATCCTAATTCTATCGATGAGTATGAAAAACTCGGAAGACAGTATCAAACCGCACATCAGAATAAAGATCTTCATAGATCGACTATTCGAGATCCTATGCCTGTGTGTGCGGCACAACATGATCACAGACCTCGATCGAAGAGCTTTGATGGACGTTGTCGTTCAGATTATTATCAATCCGACAGAGGTTTTTTATAACTTCCGTCGTCATCGCTCTCCTTCGAATTCATATCGACGAGGTTATAGAGGATATTCACCTCATGATCGTGGGTATCACAGAGGCAGGGATTATGATGGTTCACATCAAAAAGGATACTATAAACAGAGATCATCTTATGGTAGAGATGCCAGGAAGGATGACTCTACTGATTTTTATTATAGCAATAAAAAGTCAGTCAATAATAACAAAGGTAATGCCAGATCTCCGTCCAGAGACAAAAATAAACAAAGACATGCAAATAGTTGCAGTGTTAAAAAGGAAAAAGGTAATGATGAGAATGATCATGCGAACGCATGTATGGTAATGAATGATAATGTTATGAGTGTCAGTCGAAAGACAGATTAAAGTCTACAATTACACTTGATTGTGGCCATTGTATGCCAACAATGTCGGCATGTGTAATTGTCGGTTATCTTACATTTCATCCCGGAATATTGGAGGGTAAGGTAGTGAGAGTTTTGCGGGACACTGGGTCTTCAACGATAGGCATTAAGCACTCGCTTATCGAGCCCTCTGCTTTTACAGGCAAATCAGTTAAGTGTGTCACATTTGGTGGGAATATAGAAACTTTCCCTGTGGCACGAGTATACATTGATACTCCTTTTTACACAGGCACTGTCTATGCCTGCGGCTTGAGAGCACCCATAACTGAAATTATAATAGGAAACATACCAGGAGTTAAAGATTGCACTCCTGAGGAGATTGCAATGTGGGTTGAATCTCACCCACAGGTGGCAAATGCTGTTGTAACGAGAGCACAACAGTTAGCTACGGATATGGCTACACCACCTCTTCCTATAATAGATACAATTATGTCTCAAGTTGGCACTGTTTCACCTTCTGTTTTTGCAGAAAAACAGAAGAGTGACCCAACTTTACAAGGATTGTTTAGCCGAGCAGAACAAAAAACTATTAAATACACAAGAGGGGCTAAACAATGGTTCAAGATAAAGAAATCAATACTCACTAGATATTATGATGATGGCAAAACAATTATACATCAAGTGATAGTACCTAAGGAATACAGACCATTGGTCCTACAAACAGGTCATGACTCCCCTATGGCAGGGCATATGGGGATCAAAAGAACATTGTTTCGTGTTACGTCACAATTTTATTGGCCTGGGGTTAATAAGGATACAAAGTTATACTGCAAATCATGTACAACATGCCAAGGTATAGCACGTAAGGGCAGGTTCCATACGGCACCCTTACAGATTACAGACGTGCCTGAGAGACCTTTCAAAAAGATTGCAGTAGATATAGTGGGTCCGTTATCAATTGTTTCAAATAATGGATTTCGTTATATTTTAACTTGCGTAGATCTTTGCACGCGTTGGCCAGAGGCCATACCGTTGAAAACCATCACAACTGCATCTGTGTCTGATGCATTATTTTCGATATTTTGTCGAATCGGTTTTCCGGAAGATATTTTGTCAGATCAAGGATCACAATTTACTTCCAACATTATGAGGGATTTAGAATCCATGTTATCTGTTCACCACTCGTTTTGTAGTGCGTATAGGCCCCAATCAAACGGTGTGTGCGAGCGCTACAATAGCACTCTAAAACAGATGTTATCTAAGATAACTGAAGAATGCCCTCGTGAATGGGACAGGCTTCTGCCGGCGGCCCTGTTTGCTTTTCGTGAAGTGCCCCACGAAAGCACAAGGTGGTCTCCGTTCGAATTGGTTTATGGTTCGAATCCTCGCGGACCAATGATGATACTCAAGGATTTGTTGATTGGAGCATCAATTGATACAGCCACTCGAAACAGCTACGAGTTAGTGATTGATCTCCGACAACGAATCATCGATGCGTGCATTTATGCATCCCAGAGTATAAAATCAGCCACTCAACGATCACGATTATTACATAATCAAAAGAGAATATTAAGATCATTCAAACCAGGGGAAAAAGTTTGGTTGCTGCTACCTCATAACGATAACAAATTACTGATATCATGGCAAGGTCCATTTGATGTTATCAAACAAGTCACAGATGTTGACTACTCAGTGAACGTTAGAGGTAAAATCAAAACCTTCCACGTCAACATGCTAAAATTAGCGGTTGAAAGACCACAGGAATTAATTCCTGTCATTAACTCTATTGATGATTCTTCACATCATACTGCTTCTTTTGCAGTTGTTCACGAAGAAGATACCACTTCGTCTATCCCTTTACAATTCCAAATACCTTCTTTGCAATCATCGGAATCTTGGAAAGACGTGACTATTTCTTCTTCACTGTCTTCTTCTCAACAAGATCAAGTTCGGGATATTCTCATTTCTTTCAATGATGTTCTCACCGACCTTCCAGGTCAGACATCGCTTATATCCCATGATATTACTCTTACTGATTATAAACCTATCAAACTTAGACCCTACCCTATATCTTTACACCACAAAGATAGGGTAGAGAAAGAATTAAAGGAGATGATACGTTTAGGTGTGATATCTCCTTCGGAATCACCATATGCATTCCCAATGGTGATTGTTAAAAAGAAGGATGATTCTTTACGTATTTGTATTGATTTTAGGCGATTGAACAAAATTACAATCACAGACGGTGAGCCTATGCCACTTTTAGATGATCTTTTGTCTGAATTATCTAATGCTACTTTCTTTAGCAAAACTAGATCTCTCTAAAGGCTACTGGCAAATTCCTCTTGCCGAAAATGCCAAACCTTACACAGCTTTCACAACTCCTTTTGGGCTCTACCAATGGAATTATATGTGTTTTGGGTTGGTAAATGCGCCAGCGACGTTTGTGCGCATGATGCGCCGCCTTCTTGGCGATCGTAAAGATGTCATCACGTACATCGATGACATCTGCCTATTTCATGACTCGTGGGAAGACCATATTGATGGTTTAACTTCCCTTCTACATACGTTACGTATGCATGGTTTGACTGTGCGACCTTCAAAGGTCCAAATAGGTTGTCAGGAAATTTCTTTTCTTGGTCACCGAATAGGTAACCACAAACTGTATCCTGACGACAATACAGTCAAAAGAATTCTTGAGATTTCTACCCCTTCAACTAAGAAACAAGTTAGAAGCCTTTTAGGCCTGATAAACTATTACCATAAGTTCATCCCGCATTTCGCACAACTATCTACACCTTTGTCCGCACTGTTGACCAAAGGTAGTCCTAATAAGGTACGTTGGGACAAAGATTGCGAAAGCGCTTTGGTAACAATTAAGAAATTATTTAGCAATGCACCTATTTTGTTATTACCGAATATACGTATTCCATTCATTCTCCAATCAGATGCCTCGAGCTACTCCATGGGTGGTTGTTTGCTGCAATGTTACAAGGAAACACTCCATCCATGTTTCTATGTGTCGAGGAAACTGACTCCGGCTGAACAGAAGTATGCGACAGGTGAACGTGAGCTCCTGTCGATGGTCTGGTGCCTGGAGAAGCTGTCAAGATATCTCATCGGCACGCACTTTTTACATTATGACAGACCATAGTCCTCTTACTTACATAACAGCTAGAACAATGCGTAACGCTAGAATACACCGATGGTATTTGTTGATTCAAGAATTTTCATTTATGATCCTGCCTATTGCTGGATCAGACAATAACTTGGCAGATCTTTTATCCCGCAACTTCTCTGAGAAGAAATTGAATTAACTCTTTAGTCACCATGTTGACAAGTGCTATTATTAATGTTATAAAATTTAATGTGTCTACTTAATGATTATCATAGTTATAAGTAGGTAGTACTAATATTGATATGTTCGGGAGACGGGCGTCTTCTCCATCACTATCATCCGTGCCACAAGTGTCACGTTTGGAAGTGAGGGGGATGATGTTGAGGATTGCTTCATGTCTGCAGCATGGCGCATTCCTCAAATGATTATATCTCCGCGACTGATGTCGATGATTGTTTCATGTCTACAGACATTTGGATTTGTGCACGATCCGAATGACTGTATCATGGAACACCTCAAACGAATAGAGATATATCTCATCGACCGATGTCGATGATTGTTGCATGTGTGCAGGCATTTGAGTTTGGCCGACTCGAATTGCTGCACCATGGAACATCGCAATTGAATATAGTAACGACAAGTATGCATATCACTATGCATGACGCGTATGTCTTTGTAAGGTTATTCGACGTGTGGGCTTCGGCCCCAACGGCAGCGTATGGCATGTGTGGCCATTGCCACTATATATTCGACTTGTGGGTTTTGACCCGAACGACAGTGTGTTTCAGAAGTGTGGCCATTGCCACTGATATTGTGTGGTACAACCACTTTTTAATTGTGTGGCTGGGAAGCCATTTGAGCAGTGTATTTCTTGAACCAAACGTAAGTCGTCGTATGAATAACGCAGTTTGCATAATTACGGCAGATTAGCCCGGCGTGGTATGCCAAAGGAACATTATGTTACTAGCAATAGTGTAAGACTAGTATAGATGGATATTGTACAGCTAGCGGCAAGCGTAAGCCTAGTGTAACGGATATTAACGACTAGCAGTAGACGTAAGCCTAGCATAATAAGTGTATTGCAAAACTAGCAGGATAGTTAAGTCTAGTGCAACAGGCTATTGTATAAACTAGCGACGGGAGTAAGTCTAGTTAGCCTCTGAATTTATGCCAAAGGACATTGGCCGTTAAAAGGAACTGACCTCTAACCAGAACTCTAGATAGAGATTGTGAACATGTGCTTATGAAATAATGAGAACTCTTACAGATCGTATATGAATGTGATGTGACTTTTGTTCCCATGTAGTTGGTGTCTGCTCATGGTATGAAATTACTAATTAAATATTTTGAGTCGTCAAAATCACAGTCTTATCAACTATCGTATTCGGAGTTGAGTTAAATGCTATTCATCTTCAACTGATCATGACCAGTGATGATTAATGTCTTAACACGCTGCATCTCACACTGCCAATATAATCAATAAGACAAGAGACTAACACAGGCCAGTCAAGGGTCGAATATTTAATATGAAACATATTCAGCACAGAATGTATCACAAGGGTTAAGCAGACATTATCGATACCAACGGACAGTATTACGGAATCCTACAAAAGTGATAAGAACCCGAGGGACTTTGACTCTATAAACTGAATACGCATATAATAACTTGGTCATCCTCAAATACTAGAAGTCATCGAAGCACCCATAACACACGGGGGTCCCGAGAGTCCGCAACAAATACCAACTTTACAGTCCAGTGAAAGTGATATATATATATATATATATATATATATATACTATATATATATATATATATATATATATATATATATATATATATATATATATATATATATGGTGAAAATTACAGTGATGCAACGTTAAAATTCCTCCAATTATAAAGATAACGGGTAAGATAACACGTAGGGATAAAAAGATAGGCAAGATATGCCAAGGCTTCTTCACCTACGCCAGCGCTTTCTAGCGCCATTGGAACTAACTAGTTGGAACATGCAGACTAAACGGTTTACCCTTTTAGGCGGAAGGGAAACGGAGATAAAAGAAAAAAAAATTATTATGACGGTCTGAACACGTGTTTGAATCTAAATGCTAAAAAAGACGCAATTTGTAGTTTTAAAGGAAAAAATTACGCCACTAGTTGACACAATGTAAGGAAATGGACAAAAAAGACCTTAGCTCTTGTTAGAAACAGACGTATCTTAGACGTTTTACCGTAATTGGTCGTTTTAATTTGAATATAGCGGCAAACGCCGTACACGAAGGTTCAAAAACAAATTTCAAAACTAACCTTGAGAAAAGTAGGTTTTTTCTTAATAATAAGTTTATGAAAATAAAAACTAGCTAGTTTGATCGCCCATCTTGAGCAGAGAAATAACATACTTTTAATTACACAGACGGACAGATAACACGGAAGATATTGACGAAAGACTGTATTGTTCAATACAGACTAGCGAACAGTTTTTTGTGCATATTTTCACAAAAGTTACATTTGACGCGTCCTTGAGCCGAACGCATAAAATCAAACTGCAGATGAACTAGGGGCAAAGTCGGAGGATAGTTGCTAAAAATAACTAGCATAGGATCTTAGAAGTAGGGGGAGACAAAAATTTGTGTAGTTTTTTTCGTGTAGTTTCGTCCAAAAAACAAGTGTAATTTTGGGAAAAGCCAAGTTGAGACGGACAGACCGACAGAAAAATACTACATACTAGACTGAGACTGGACTAAAATTGGACATTTATATTTTGAATATTTGAAAAGTTAGAGGGGAAGTCCGTTGATTGGACAGAAGTATTATATTACTGAAAGACAGACGCTCGCTTGTGCCATTTTATAGAAGACTGTCCATTGACACAGTTCGTTACTGCTAGAGGTGATTTCCAGGAAATATTAAATAAAAATCAGTGGGACGCCCTAATCTAGCCAGCAGCTCAGCTGAGTTTTGCTAGTACTAAGTAACTGTGTTCTTAATTCTGAATTGTGCTAAGGGAAAAAGCATTTATCTTGTTTATTTTAATATTTTGAGTGATTGATACTACCATATCATGAAAAATGATTACGACAAGTGAGTGCTTACTCTAGGTCCCCCAGCAGGAGTCCAGGGAACCTGAGAACAAACAAATAATATATGAAAAAAACATATCTAAGACTATGGAAGACGGATCTATATTTGAGATCAGTGGGAACATATTCACCTCCTTATTGGATGGAAGAGGAAATACTATT
Source organism: Oreohelix idahoensis (assembly GCA_024509875.1). NCBI lineage: Eukaryota > Metazoa > Mollusca > Gastropoda > Stylommatophora > Oreohelicidae > Oreohelix > Oreohelix idahoensis. Next base: position 782,422 of record JAMPIV010001137.1, read on the forward strand.
GAACATATTTCGGATGCAATGCAGTCTTGGGAAACTGGTACTATTTGATAACAAACTGGGTGGGATGTGCTAAGATGGTCAGAGAGATCTGACCCAAATCTGTTGTAATAGTTGTTTTTATGCTC